>JAVCKV010337106.1:903-13722 GCA_032274145.1 Herpochondria borealis
AGTTAATGGGAGGTTGAGGGCGGAGGTTGACGACTGATTTTTCTGCCTCGGAACTGAGGGGCAACTGGTTTAGCAGGGGGTTTTCAACTGCTGAGTGGCACGGGATAACCCTGTCTAAAGTAATAAAAACAGAGACGATAACTAAAATTAACTGCACTAGTATTCTACGGTAGCTCAAATAAGTGATGAATTGACTACGCCTGGAATTGGTGATTATTATCGCCATATCAGGTGTGCTACCCAGGGAGCGCATTTATGGCCTCAAATACAGTGCACGAACTAAGTTTAAAAGAGCCCCAATTTTTCCCATTTATCGAAAAATATTGGCCGTTACATATCCTCCCATTTTTCCTGACAAACGGATCAGAGTTTTAAAGCGATGGGCACCTCTCGAAAGTTATATATAGTAGGAATTTTCTTATGTTTTAAAAACTAAAAGGTTACTGCGAGGTCCGAAATAATTTTAAAAGAGCAGACCTCATTAGGCCGTTATTAAGGAACCGGTTAGAGTTTAAGCAGTATAAAAGGATGAAGAAAACCTCTATTTATCACCTGAAAACACTCCATATCGGCAATCAGCAGACATGAAGGCAGGAAAACTGCTAACCGACTGCGAAAAGGGCTACATCCAGGCTCGTCTTGAGGCCAAAGAATCGGACTGAAAAATCGCAGCATCAATTGGAAGGTCATCCACGGCTGTCCGGAACTTCCTTTTGAATCCAGAGGGAAAGAAAAATCAAAATAAAAGGGGGTATATGCCCGCTCTCTCACCGCAGGACAGAGACGCAATTGTGCGTAAAGCCAGTTAAAATCTGGTTTATTCTCGAAACATACACGACGAACTGAACCTGCCAGTCAGTGTGCGCAAGGTTCAGCAGGTAATGCAACGCTGCGGTGAAATGTAGTTCCGCAAGGCTGACATGCAGAACAACATGCAGAAGCGCCACAAGACCGCGCAGTTCAATTGTGCTTCCGAGAGGGTGACATGTACTACGTCTGATTGGGGCCTTTTCGGACGAAAAAATTCAACCTAGACGGGGGCGGAGTTTTAATGGTCTGGGGGGCATTCTCTGAGCGTGGTCAGTCTGAGTTGGCTATTCTGGAGGGCAACCAGATCGCTGCGAATTACTGCAATACCTTGGATAATTACTTACTGCCTTTTGCTTGCAGTATTCACCCAGGTTCCTGGATATTCCAGCAATACATTGCTAGTATCCATATTGCGAATATCACGAAAACCTGGTTCGATCAGAAGTCTATCACAGTTTTGGACTGGTTTGCAAAGCTTCCAGACATCAAACATATATAGAACGTCTGGGCGTTCTTGCAAGGACGTTTTATGCAAATATTCGGCAGTTTAGCTCTGTGAAAGATATTAAAGCGTACGGTTTGGAGGAGTGGGAGACCTTAGAGCGCCTGTACTTGTACTCTTTGGTCAGTAGTATGCAAAAGATGTGTGTTGAAGTCATGAAGCACCATGGAGGCATGCGCACCTTAACGCCACTGGAAGAAATGGAGACATCTTCCGGAGTAACGAAGCGGATGGAAGTCGAACGGCACTGGAAGATAAAGGCAAATACCATCGCCGCGAAGCTTCCAATGTCTCGCACCGAAGCACATCCCATACCTGCATCCGCCACCCGTCTCATAAGCGTAGCACTGCAGCCCACGCGTGTAGATGCCGTTGATCGGACGGCATTGTGGCGACGCGCGTAGGCCAAGACCAAAGCACTGACCATTTGAGTCTTATTATGCGAAGGGAAGTGGTGTAGTTGGTTGTAACGGCTCACAGCGGTGATTCAGAGCGGAAGTGACACTACAAAGATACGGCCTTTCAGTGAAAGAAGGCCAAGATAGGCCAATACATCACCCTCCGTCGCGGGAAGCGGATATCGGTCATCTTCGTCACAAAAGTCCAGCCATTTGCGCAATTGGCTGGAACGATTGCGCCATGTAGAATCATACCACCCAAAGAAGGACAAGAGGCGGGCGGCCTCCGCGGACCCCCCGGTTGGGGTATCGTACCCGGCGCACGCTAGCACAGTACGCTGAATACCGGTGGTCCAGTCTTCTCGAACCCATTCTCGGGGACGACCTGGTTCCACTCTGGATTGATAGATCAGGCCGACTCCAGGATGGGGCGATCCCGATCTGAGAGGAGATAGAGACCCGTAGAGATGCTACACAAGCGAGCGTACCATGGCTGCGCTGGCCAGTGGGTGGCTAGAAGTACCCCACAGCCGCCCTCCCACTCGATCTTCCTCACGACCAGTGGGAGGAAGTCGAAGGGGGGATTCCATAGTCGTGCGCGACCATCTCCCCAGTGCTCCTGGATTTAAACGGATATGTACTTCATCCGGGCCGGGTAGGTCTCGTTGAGCGGTCGGCGCATGAAGACGGCCTGGTCGATCTTGTAATGGTCCTTGATAGAGTCCACGACTGCCGTCGATGTGCGTACCCACCTCCAAGAGAGCGCATCCGCGAAGCGATTGACAGCTGAGGGGATCCAATGGGCCTCCAAGGATACTCCCGGACCGACCAATAAGCCTGTAGCCGACGTAGCTTTGCCATCATCGGGCGGGACGCCGAAACCATGGCGTTGCGAACTGCCACCACCGCCTGGTTGTCCTCATGGACGAGGAAGTTCTTCACCTTCGGTCTTTACACGAAGTGCGCGAAGGACCGCGCCAAGAGAAATTTCCTGAGGGTTATCTACTCTTGCCTGTCGGTAGCTTTCGAGAACCCCTGGCCTTCCCACGAACCCAAGAATCCTGCCTTGGTGTTTTATCTCATAGTGGCACCGTACCCAACGTCTGACGCATCGCAGTGTATGGCGATTTTGGCCGTCGCCGGCCGCAACGCGCGTCCCTCTTCACGGGCGAAGCCCCGCTAGAACTGCAAGTCCCGGATGGACTGCAGGCAGAGGCGCACGCGCATCGTGCGGCGGGGGCTGCGCGCCCGCACCCCGCCGGTGGCGAAGCCCCCGGGCCCCCAGCACTCGTTGCGCTCATCGCTCCTCCCGTTCTGCCAGTGAAATTTTGAAATAAATCGAGCGAGTGTAGAAGCGGGCGAGGGGGAACGCGAGAGACAACGACACGCAGAAGCCGCAGAAATGACTAAGCAGCGCTAAAAGGACGAGGCGGCGGTTTTTCTGGGGCAGGAGCAGCACGCGCTGCGACAAGTTCCGCACCCTCTCCACCACGGCGCTCGAAAAGAAGGCTCGCATCGCGTCGGTATCTATGTGGACGCCGAGATGGTCGACGCGACGGGAATCTTACCGACACCCCTTCGTCGGGTGCCGGGTCAATCCCAAACGCTTGCACAGCTTGGACAGGCGCGTTCGAGCGGTGGCAAAGTCCTCGGTTCTCGATGCGCGTCCCGACTGGGCCGGGGCTAGTAGAAAGTCGTCCAGGTACGGCAGTAATCGCCAAGTCTACTTCTCTCACACGAAAAGCACCAGAGGGCGCATGAGCTTGGTGATCCATAGAGCGGAAGGTCTCTAACCAAACGGAAGCGCTACAAAGCGGTAGAAGCGCCCGTCTTACCTGAAAAGGAAGAAGTCTCGCATATACCTATGCAAGCGTAGATGCCGGTAGCCACTCTGTTCATCCCACGACATAATGTAATCACCGTGTTCCTTGTTCACTTCAAACGAGGCCAAAGTTTCCATTTTACCCCAAGGTGCGGCCAGTGCTTGCTCTGCCTGTGAACGTTGATTATCAACCGTCCTTTCCGAGCCGCACCTTCTCCTTGTCACACAGTTAACTCAAAGGACACCAACTTGCCTTGTACGACTTGCCTTTTATTATAACCCTCCGACACCAGCTCGTGGATGCCATTCCTTGTTCAATTCTTGCGATCTGCGCGGGCAAAGCGCCGATCTTCCTCTGTCTGCGGGATTTTAGGCAATACAGCCCCATCCTTGAACGGCACACTCGGAAGATCGAGCACGCCAAACTTGATAGCCCTTATGAAGTATCCTGATGCGCCAAGGACCGACGACCAGCGGTCCGCCCTCTGTGACATTTTTCGCCACAGTGGTTGTCTTTCCGCAACCTTCGCAGCTGTAGACGGCTTCAACTCCACCGACGGGGGTCCAGTCACTCGGACTCCTCGCTATCGGCACCATGCTTGCCTTCTTCTTCTTCTTATTGTCAGACTGCATTCGAGCCTTATCCATGGCCTTGGCGGCCTTAACTTCAATTTTAGCCGTGAGAATCTCCCGTACAGCACGATGCGACTCGGAGAAAACAGAATCAAATCATTTTACATCAAATGTGACATTTGGCGGGCCATCTCGATGCCATGTTCAGTCACACCCTTAAAGTATTGAGCCCTCATCGCGAGTATCTCGCGCTTCGCCCGCATCGAATCCTTCGCGAGCACTAGACGGTTCGCCAGATCATTATCGGACCCTGGATTTTCCTTGGCGAGCTTCAGAGCAGTGATGGCCATATCGGCCCACACACTGGCTGCATTGACGTACTCCCACTCTTTGGCAGAGCTTCGGTACTTTTTTTAAGCGTAGTGAGGAATGCGTCGGTAGGAGGCTTGAAGGAACCCATGTGAGTATCAGGGGTGTACGGAGCTATCGAAAACACGCTTCCCTCGCCCACTATTGACAGGGTGTTGAGCTCCTGAACGACTTCAGCATATTACAGACGTTTGGGCATAGGGGTGCCCCACGCCGTGCGCACGGTGTGGGATGCTGAAAGTTTGGGTGCAGCCAGCTGTCCAGCCGGCCCAGCGTCCCCTCGAGTTTGCGCAGGATTATCGACCACTGCTGTGAACACTCAGAGCGTGTTCGGTAGAAATTTTCGCCGCCTCGGAGAAGGGTATTTCTCTTCAACAAGAAAAATAGACATGCAGGATGAGAGAGAGAGAAGCTTCGAGCTGCCGCGCGAAGGTTTAAATACACGCTAGCAGTCGCCACGGCCGGTTGGCTGACAGCAGCTCACAGGCATGGCCTACTCCTCGTATTCCTTCCCCGCTTTTGTTCCGCACGATCAATCCTGTGGAGGTTTTGTCCATTTTTTCAGCTCCCGTACCGTGAAAAAGCAGCAACAGCTGAAACTAAACCTTTCTGCTTCATCCGATTTTGATAGCCTTCAGGAACTTGAATTCTCACGGAGAATTACCAGAAGAGAACGGTCTGCTTTCCGATCTGCCAAGCTGTTTCCATCGTCCTCACTGGTTTGTCCATCATCTCTGTTGAAATTCTCCTCATTTTTCTGGCACGAACAACTTTAGACAGGTGAAGTTCAACCACCGTCGCATTCTCTATGAGAATTTAGAGATTCCGGCAGAAGTGTATTGCAAAAGAAAATGTACTCTCTATTCATGTCTCGGCAAATCACCTCAAAACCGGGCTGCTTCTCCGTAGGTTCCTTACACCTCTGCATAAATAAGAGACACCAATTCTGGAAAAAGAGCGCCATCTCGCAAGATGAGGCAATTGTGGAGTTCAAATCGTGGCCAAGAACCTCAAACGTGGCTGTCCAACACCGTTATATTTTTTCTTATTTCAAATATATTTCAGTCGACATCGGGACTGGGACGCAGTTCAGTAGCATATTCCAATCTTCCCCGGGCAATTCGCTGAAAGCCTTGCAGGTTGCTTTCAAGCGCTGGAATACTTTCGTTGTTAACCATAAAATATCATATCCAATCGACACGGTGTGGATTGTTCGCTTGAGAATTATTCTTAACAACACAAAGCATATCCAGGCTTTCGACCAGTTCAAGCACATTTTAAGAAACTGGGGTCATCAACCTAACGATGAAGAGCTTTTTCAACCGACTGGTTGGGTTTCATTTCTCACTTTCCTAGCGCGAAGTTGTGTGGCGCTTACGGGGCGGCGTTCCAGGGCTTATTCAGGTCATCCAAAGACCGGACGGTTTCTACATGAGTACACGGTTCCCCTGGTCCTCTTACAAAGGCCGTGGTTAACTATCCGGGTTCGGCTCGCCGTACTCCTCATTTTTTCCGTGTGGTGCATAATTAAGTTCCCCTTAGGATGGCAAGTGGTTTATGATGAACGTCTTGCGTGGATACATGTATTTAAGACCATCAAGGCAATAGATGACTACCGAACCTGTGCCGACGAGGAAATTAAACTGGCGTAAACATTTTGGTCTCTCAGTACCTTAGCAGTACTTTCTCTACAGTGAATTAGTGGGGCGCTCAGAAATTGCAACCAAAATTGTACATTCCTCTGCCAAAAAAGAAAATAGTCTGTATTAAACGAGTACGTCAATGCAGCCACAGCATTGGGAAAGTTATATTAATAGCATATAACCCTTTACAGCGCAATTGTTTTCTTCTTCATATGGACAGTACGTTGAAAATTTTTCATGATGGTAATTGATGCCGTGATATTGGCTCAGAGAGCTCAATTTAAAGGGTCCTATATCCGAATCCGTTTTTCATTTTTTATGTTTTCAAATTACCGTGACTGCCAAAGTCAATGAACTTCGCATGAAAACAACTCAGATGGTTTGAGTTGGTTACTCATAATTTGCATTTCATCATCTGAGACCAACGCAGTACAGTACGTTTCAATGTGATTCGTTGCGGAAACGGAGAGAGGAGGCGGAGGGTTGAGACGGAAGGCTGAGAAAGAGGGCGAAGGCGGAGGGCGAGGGAGGAGGGCGAGGGCGAGGAGTGAGATCGGAGTGTGAGCTCGGAGGGAAAAGGCAATCTGGAAGTTGCTGGAAGACAACAACGCGAGCCGAGGAAAAGTACCAGAAGAGAATAGGATGCTGGAAATCTTTACTTATTTGTTTATCTAACTCGCAACAGGAGCTGCATGGACGATGTAAAACTTTTATTTGTCTTTTGATAAAAACAGAAATGATTAATTATTATTGTTGTTGGGAAAATGATAATCAGAGTATTAAAAAATATTTCAATTTTTGAATATGATTAATGAACGTATCTTTTTAGAGCACCACTGTGATACAGGAGAGTTATTTATTTTTATAATGGGGGCTAAAGTATAGGACTACTTCAATGTTAATGAATAATACCTGTTTTACTTCGTAATCCAGCGCGAGATGACTCATTCGGGGGAGGGAGGGGGGGCGGATAAAGCAAAGTCACACATTGAGGAACTGATGAAATGCTGGGTCGCAAAACGCATTTATGTTCTACAAATTAGTTGTACTGTTCCTCTGTTACATGCTTTGTCACTTAGTAATTCAAGGAAAACCAATGAACTACAAATTAGCTTTGCATAATAAAAATACAGCGTAGCTAATACAAAACACTGCGAAATATTAATTGCAACGACAATTATTGAAAACATTACTGAAATATTCAAAAAAATCTCAGACCAAAAGTTTCGGCGTTTGAAAAAGTTTAATTCTTTTGAATGAAACTGTAACCCAATTTTTGGCCTCCTGCACATTACGGTATTGCCCATTTACGATTCCTTCCAACTTAATCTCCCGCGAATCAACCAAGTAGCTGAGCAGCAACAATTAAAGATGATACAGAGAGATAAAAAAACTGGACTGAAAAGAAAGATACCGATTTACTAATATATCATGTTTGGGAAAACTTTTCTACAATTATTATACTTTCTAATTTTTGTACTCCATATGGACAATTAGTGCAAAACCCAAGAGGAGTAATTAGTTCTTATTAAAATAGAAAACTAAATGAGAATTAGAAAACATCACAAGCTTACATTTGAACTGTATTTCTGAAAAATATATCTTCCAATAAATAAGGGTTGTGTTCGAACAGGCTAAGAATGCTAGTTTTCGGATAGCTTTATTACATATAACGTTCAAAAGTTTAAACCCCCTCTTTAAGCGACATATTAAATAACATTGGATAGTGTAAAAACTTTAAATTTTCCCTCCGTAAAAAATCTTTCCAGTCTTCCAATGCTCACATTTCAAAAATTGGTATTAAACATTTTAAAAATTGCTTATTTTATATTATCAGACAAATTGAAATCCCTTGGATCAAATCTATAAAACTTATTAAAAATTAAAACGATCTTTCAAGTCCTTCAAGGCAGACAGACATTTCCGTAATTTGATTTGTATCACACAACTTTTTGGTAGTACAAAAATAATTAAAAGTATGTATAGGCCGATAATTTCTAGTTTCTGATTCTATTTTCCATCTTTTCTCAGCTCCATTCGCCTTTACGCCCCTCTCATTTTTCCGTTCGATTCTTAAGAAAATTTTGTCTCCCAAAGCACACCGTGTTTTTATAAAACCATGAAAGAAACAACATGGAACATTATCAACTGAATACAAACTACTTGGTGGTTGAATTTAACAGAAATTCCTTTCAGAAGTGGCTTCAGAACTTCAATGGAAGCTACTTTGAGGGGAAAACTGTAGTGTGGAAAATAAATCACGAGTGCTTGTATTTTATACTACAGGTAAATTTATGTGATTAATGATTTTTAATTCCTTGGTACATTGATTTGAGAGCTAACTTTTCTCTTCAAAGGCATCGACGTGAACTTTCCGCCTGCAGTTTACCCACCGATTTTCTTTATTCTTTTCCTCTACGTTGTTGGAGTTTTAGGCCATTTGTCGTAAACTTCAAATTTTTGCAACTTTGGAAATATATTTGACGCGATCGAAGACAGCGATGGAGAGACTATTCTTGTCAGTATGTTTCAAGATACTCCAAGTACCAGGCTGGTGCGTCTTAGGTAAGTTTGAGACATTGTTTTTAGTGAGTTTCGAAAACCAGTTTTATGCATTTTAGGAATTAAATTAATTGATTTTTTGTTGTATTCAATGAATATCTGATTCAAAAACGTTTAATACGGCCATTTCTCGTCTTTCAAGTACAGAAAACCTAATTAGGATGCCTTATTTATCACTTGGTTTCCATGAGCCATGATCATGTATAGTTTGCCACAACTGTAATGTATAGCATTTTGAATGACTTTGTACAAAGTAGCTGCACAGTTGATATGAAACGTGGTCGTTTACAGTAGGGATTTATGGTTAGTACAGTCTTGTAAACAGTGAAAAGTACAGTAGCATGTTACATTGGAAATAATGTCACACAGTGACTTTGAGTCAATTTGTACCTGACAGAACACATATTTTTGCAAAAAAACAGATTCTATACTTCTATGTACAGTGCCACTGCATAAAAAGACTTTTTCTCTGCTGTACGGAGAATCTAAAGTACCGCGATGCAGTACCAGTGGGTACTGTATCTGGACCTGCGATGCGCCAGTGCCCATCCTTCTGTGTTAAGAATCAAGGAAGTTATTATATCTGAGCATTTAACGGTGCAATGGTCTTTCGCTTCAAAACAATACAGCAATAGCACTGAAGCACAGCCACAGTATCCATGCTACCACATACTGGTCTGATGAATCGAGTTTCCACCGTACAAAAAAACCTTCAGATCCGAAAATAGCATGTCCGCGGGGCCCGCACGGCACGTGTATGCAAGCCCAAGACGACCCGCGATGTTGTTTAACCTTTTTGATAATTACAATTTACCTATCTCGTATATCTGAGAGAAAATTTAGGAATAAAAAAATGTTATTCCAAAAACTTCTTTGATGTGCTACTTAATATTTTAGTGGTGTAGGTGACGTTTTAACTTTTTTAGAAATTTACATTAATGTTACATGACAGCACTCTCTGAATTAAAGATATTATAGACGTATAATATACAATTTTTGAAGTACAGATATTTCCGTTTTGTGCACATAATTGTTATTATTATGTTATTCAAGGTATAATTAATTTTTTTCAATTTAGTCCTTCAAAAATTATAATTTATTATACATAATAGTTTTAACGCAAGAAAGTCGTATAAAACAGGTGTTTTTACAAATATTAAATTGTAATTCATATTTCCGTTTCTTCGTAATACTTTCCCATCCTTAAAATAGGAGAAACCGTACCGCAAGTTAACCAAGTTAAAAAATTCATTAGTTTTCCTGCTCTTTTTCACATTTAATTTTCGGTTCATATATTTAATTCTTTTCCAATTACGTGCTCAATCAGTTTTAGCTCATTTCCTTTTAAAAACTAACGTTGGTTTAGATTTAAAAGCGTTAAAACGAAATTTTGTAATTTCAATGTTTCAGTGTACATTATTTTCAGCCTCTTTTTGTCTATGGATTTTTTTTCGGAATTGAGCTGTTAATATATACATTGGTTACATTTTGCATTTAGTTTACTTTAATTTGGTAATATTACTTAAAAATTTAGAGGTCAAGATTTTCGAATTATTCATTGCTTTAATACTTCAACATAATATATTTCGGAAATTGCGAGTAATAAGTATATTATTTACGGATTTATTGGATTTCTATTGTATGAATTAAGTATTATCGCAAGACAAAGCACCCGCTTTTCCCCAATATAGACGACGCCCTCACGGGCTAACTGTCCAATACGTACGCATGACGCTCGCGCATCTCGTGCCACGCTCTGGAGGAGGGTGGGGCGTCACATTCGCTTTCGCGTACGCACGCAATAAGTCAATCGTCACGATTGAATGCATTATAATAGAGTTAATACAGCATATTCATGCTACGAATCCGCCTCGGTTTATTCTTCTAAGTCTACCTCACACACACCGACCCGAAAGGGGCACCAAGAACCTAACGCTGACGCATACCTATCGACGCTGACGCTTGAGCGCACGCACGTATCCACGCAACTCGGCTTCGTCACCCTCCAGCTCATCATCCTCGAAACCAACATTAGCGAGGAATCGCTTGATCACGTGAAGGCGGTCTTCACCATCCTCCGCATGAGCGGCCGAGCCGCCAGGGGCGGCAAAAGAAGGCAAGTGCGGCGCACGCGAGACTGTCGGAACAGGATTAACTGCCCTAGGAGGCACAGGCGTCACCGCGCAGACAGGGGTCGTCATGCGACGAGGCTTTGCCAAGAATTCTTCCGATTTATCGGAATGCTCAGTCGGATCCGGTGACGGCGAACGATCCTGGTCCCGATTCCATCGCGGGGCGACTTGAGAGGAAGCCGCCGCCTGACCTGGCGGCGCCCATCCCCAGGAGCTAACCGCGATAGCGGGATGACCACGCGGGTGGCCATCAGCAATTTCCCTGTGCGCAACGTGTCGCGCCTGTGCGGCTTCCGCGCTAATACGGGTCCTAGTCATCAGGTCGTAATAGGAAAAGTCCCCACTAGAACCAACACAACCGGGCGAGTAACCGCTGGCCGGATTCTCAGGCCGATGGGACCACTCACGGGTAACTGTACTCTAATCACAAGCCTCGATTTCTCGAAGGAAGTCCAGAAGCTCATCCGCGTTCGCACGCGATCCCAACACCTGGTCGAGGTGCAACCGCCGGATGTACCGGATGAGGAGCGGCGAAATGGCCCAGAGACGTAAGTTGTCATAAGCGTCCCAGAGGACGTATGCGGGAACCCGCGCAGCCCACGCGGTGAAGAACACAACCCACCAACCGCTCTGAGTGGGAATCCAGAGCTCTCCCTGCATGAAAGTGAGAACCGACGGCAGCTCTGCGTAACAACCACGAGGAAACTCCACATCGCGCCAATGGGAGTCAACGGCAACAAGTCACCTCTGGCGCAGTGTCGGTGAGCGACCCGAATTCCACATGTTGGTGGGGCACCAGGTAACCGGTTCGACTGCGCATCTTCCTCTCCGCTCGCGCGAACTCAGAAAAGGAACAGATACGCCGCTTCTGGAGGAAGCGGAACTCCAGCGGAATTATCGCAGGCGTGAACATCAACGCGTCGTTCGTCACGTCGAAAAATCCCTCCCAGGATCGCAGCGCTTCAGGGCTCAACTCGCTTACGCGACGGGCGTGGTAGTACTCCATCTCATAACGAGCCGCCCAGCAGTCCAAATCCCAACTGCTTGGATAAAGCAGGTAGGGGCTGTACCGGCGTACATGCCTGTACACCCACTTGGTGTAACCTCGGCTGGCGACCGCAATGGATAAATGACGCCCGACGCGCAACGATTCATCGTCAACAGCGAGGCACGTGCCCCGAAGCCGCGTCGAAAGCGCAAGGGCGGGCCAGTTTCCGGGCAACCGGTCGGTACGCACATAGCGACTCACAACAGCAGTGTCCTGCACGGCATTCCATTGCATCCACGGGCCTCGTGAGAGGAGCATTGCAGCGGCGGCTTCCTCGCTGATGCTAAGCGATTATTACGACGATGGAGCCGGGAAGGTCCTTTGCGCTTGCGTGCTATACACCTCCAGATGCAGGTTCACGTGCTCAGGGCAGTTCGTGTAACCCTGGGCACCGTACACCTCCTCGAAGACATACGCTCGCGCGGGCGGAACGACAGGGGCCGGTACCGAAGGAGGGGCCAGTACTGAATGAAGGGGTGAGGCCGAAGGCGAACCAGTGGTTTTCGCCATTGCGACGATGAAAGCGGCCTGACGCGGGAAACCACTTTCCCTGTGATCACCCAAGGAAGCCGGACCGACAGAAATCGGTCCCAAGTTACTAGGCGGGTCACCTGTAATGCCGCAGGGCGCACCCGAACGCAAATCCGTGAAAGAGGTGAACATCGTGGCCTTCTTCTCGGCGCACTTGAGCGCCTTCGTATTCAGAGACTTTGTCGATTTACTCCCTCGGGGGATGTTTTCTTCAGGCTCTGCCACGTGCAAGCGGAAAACCGCAACAGAACCACGTCCAGGATCTGAGTCGCGGAAGATCGAAGAACTCAACCGTGGAATACGAAAGAGGTAACTCGATCGCGGGAGGGAAGATGAGGAGAGATTTGAAGGTTCCCAAGAGCGAGTGGGGGATGATGGTTATGAGACGGAGGCGGAGGTGAATGGATTTTTCATGACGGGAGGGTACAT
>JAVCKV010337217.1:0-13721 GCA_032274145.1 Herpochondria borealis
GTTTGATCCGCTAAAAGGCGGGTCATGCCCACGACATCATACAATCCATCACCCGTGCAATGCTCGGGAGTCCGCTTTGCTGGAGTTGACTTCCCAAGCGTGATCCAGTCCCGCCTCGTCATCGAATATTCCGATGGCCTTAAAATCATCGTCGGGAGTCACAGTGATCTCCACCTCGCTCAAGAGCCACCTCGTCCTTCAGCCCTGCGACATGCGACATGCGACATGCGCAAAAGCTTCAACGGTCTCGCCCGGCTGTCGTGAAATGATTCGCCGATTCCGCAGCCTGCCGCTTTTAAAAGAACTCAAAAACCTGGCCCCAAAGCATGCTTGGCAAAGCGCTCACCTACGCTCGGAACCAATGGAGTAAGATGGAGGTCAATATCTTGAACGCAGAACTTGAAATCGACAACAACCGGATCGAAAAAGCGATCTGCCCCGACCGCCCTCGCTGCGTCCAATAACGCAGGCAGCGAACTAAAAACCGCCTAGAATACCAGCACCTCAATTAAAGATCCGGCTCAGATCAGGGGCCCCATTTTATTACGCTTATCAAACAGGCGTCCATCGGCTAGACCTACTTTTGAATTTCCATGCGCCTCAAACTCACCATCGCCTATGACGGCGCCGACTTCGGCGGCTGGCAGATCCAAGCCAATGCCGACACCATTCAGGAACGGATTGAGAAAGCGATCGCGGTCGTCGCGAAGGAACCCATCCGCCTTCACGGCTCCGGTCGTACCGATGCCGGGGTCCACGCGATCGGCCAAGTGGCTCACTTCGATTCCCCGGACACCCTAACGATGAATCCCTTCAACTGGGTTCCCGCACTCAATCGCAAACTCCCGCCCTCCATCCGCATCATGGAATGCGAGGAAGCTCCCGATGACTTCCACTCTCGCTTTTCCGCACTCTCAAAAACCTACGTCTACCACCTCTCCCTCTCACCCATCCTTCCCCCCTTCCTCGCAAAACGCGCTTGGCATCTCCCCCGCCAACTCAACCCCGTCGACCTCCAAGAAGCCCTCTCATTCTACCAAGGCTCACACGACTTCCGCGCCTTCGCCGCCAACCGTGGCAACGAAACTGAAGACACTGACTACGTCCGCCACATCGCCCACGCCGACTTCGAGCAGATTGAAGACGGCTACCTCATTACCTTCATCGGCAATGGATTTCTCTACAAAATGGTCCGCCTCCTCACCGGCGCTGCCGTCCAAGCCGCGCAAGGATTTCTCCGTCAAGACGACCTCTACGATCTCGTCAATTCCCCCACTGGCACCAAATCACCCCTTTGCGCTCCCTCGGATGGCCTGACTCTCAAAGAAGTGAAATACTAACTACCTTCGCTTCCGAAAGACCATCATTCCTGCCCCAATCAGAGCCAGCGTCAAAGAATGCGGCTCTGGAATGACCCTGCGCGCCTCTTCCACCCAAAAGAGTTCGACCGGAAGCGGTGCTCCGATTCCACCCGCTGCCTCCAACGGAAATTCGAACGAATTCTCAGCGGTTGAATTCCCCACCGAATTGAGCTCCCCAAAGCCCCCACTCAAGATCGAGAGCGAAACACCATCGCCAGCAATCGCATCCAGAGGAAACGTGACCCCCGCGAGAGCTTGGAGCGCAAGGCAACCAGCATTAAAAAGATTCCCGCTACATCCGGTCGGACCGAACAGAGTATTGTAGGTCCCACTGGTAAGCTCGGAATAAGTCGAAAGCCCAGCCAAGCTTCCAAAAGACGACGTCTGCTGACCTCCTGCAAGCGGCCCCGTGAGATCGACAAAAATATCCTGCCCGAGAAATTGCTCACCGGTTGTCGCACGGAGATTCGTGCTTCCGGTAAACTCGAGAGCCGTTATCACCGCCGTGCCATCCTCGATCACGCCATTATTATCGGCCAGAAACCTCACCGTCATGACTCCACCCGTGATCTCTGCGGAAGGGGTCACCTCAAAATCCATTCCATCAGGATCGGGATTCGGAATGGTGATGGTATCGCCCGTTGAGTATGTTGTAACGACGACATAATCCATTTCAACGATGGCCGCATTGAGCCCAGTCGAAGCAGCGACCAAAGTAGAAAATATCAAAAGTTGTTTCATTGCTGCCGAAAAAACACATTTCTACGCCGCCCCGCGATCATTAAAATCTCACTCAGAGTGAAAAAAAATCTCAGATCTCGAAACTAACAACTCACCGCGATGAAGACCCTCAAGCTAATAAGCCTAATTTGGATCATCGCCCTGCTCGCCACCCTCGCCTATCGCTACAGCACTTTGACGATCACGGGCCAGTGGTTCAGCGAAGATTACGGCATCGTCGCGCTCAACACCGATGGCACCTGGAACATCAACGGAACCACCGGAACTTGGAAAAAAAACGGCGTTCACACCATTATTCTCAATAGCCACACATACATAGGAGGCTCCCCTCCGCCCATTGAAGTCAGCCGAAGCTTCGGAGCAATGGTTTGGAAAACTCAATACAGCGAAAGCACTTTTTGAAAAACTCCCTTCCGGAGAAATCACCCCATCGATCGAACTCTCGAAAGAGCCCCCTCTCCTCTCAACTCCACCACCAAAACTTCGGACCACATCAGTCAGATCACCCACCACAGCTACCTCCAAATGGAATGGAGAGTCTATCGCTTACAGGCCAAATTCAAGGATCAGCTCTGCCTCGAAATCAGCTCCCAATTGGTCGAGTGCAACATCGGTGAAGCGCTCTATTGGGAGTAAGCTTTTCACGATAGCCTTGCCTCACCCACTCTCATCAGCGAGATTCTCATACCGTGAACGAGCCCTCACCAAAACCTTGGAAACAACCGGTCATCACGGCCATCCTCGTCGTCCTCGGTTCGGTCGCGATTTTCTTCCCGGCCTGGCTCCCCGATAGCCCCGTTCTGCCCACCGAAGACGGCATCGTCGAGGTCATGCAGTTCGGCCTCCTGCTCGCCACCTCCGCCTTCTGGTTCGGCACCGCCAGACCCGCTGGCCGCATCGGCCCCTACTACCAAATCATGGGAGCCTTCACCCTCGCCGCCGCCCTAGGCGAGGCCGACTCCCTGATCGAAGGCACCACCCACTTCCCTGTCGAAATTTTCTTCATCCCGCTCAGCCTCTTCGTCCTCCTTAAATTCAAAAAACACCGCCGCCACTTCGCCGAATTTGTCGGTGAATTCGTCTCCCACCCCGCCGCCGGATTCTTCGCCTCGGCCTTCATGCTCATCTTCGTCCTCGCCCGCTTCCTCGGCAGCTCCCTCCTCTGGACAGCCTCCCTCGGCGACAACTACCACCCAGATGTCCCGGCCACCGTCGAGGCCTACCTGGAGCTCCTCGCCTGCTACCTCCTCCTCGTCGGCACCATCGGACTCGGCATTGCCAACCGCTCGCACGACCCCACCGAATTCGACTAAATGGAAGTCCCCGCCCTCATCCTCGGCAACTCGAACAAGCGCTTCTCCGGCGTCACCTCGACCATGTTGCAAACCCTCCCCGAGGTGCAAAAACTCATGCCCCTCGTCGTCTTGGGAAAGCACCACCTCCCCACAGACACCCCCGTCATCACCTTCCGCGAACTCACCGCCCTCCGCGACCAAACCCGCATCTTCCACGCCCGTCGAAATGACGAAATGATCCAGGCCCTTGCCGCTAAAAAACTCGGCGCCCAGCTCAAGATCATCTTTACCTCCACCGCCCAGCGCCATCACTCCCACTTCACCCGCTGGCTCATGGGCCAGATGGATGGCATCATCACCACCTGCTCAGCGGCGAATTCCTACCTCCAAACGCCCGCCGATGTCTTCATTCCTCACGGCATCGACCTCGAGCGCTACCAGCCACCGTCCGACAAAAAAGACGCTTGGCAAAAGCTCGGCTTTCCCGGCGAATACGGCATCGGCATCTTCGGCCGCATCCGTCCCTCCAAGGGCATCGACATCCTCGTCGAAGCCGCCATCCCTCTCCTCAAAAAAGACCCCGCCCCCACCATCGTCATCGTCGGTGAAACCACCCCCAAATTCCGCGATTACCAAAAACAGCTCCAAGCTCAAATCGACGAAGCAGGTCTTAGCAAACGGATCATCTTCCACGGAAAACGACCTAGCGCCGAACTCCCCGCCCTCTTCCAAGGCATGGCTCTCGTTGCCGCCCTTTCTCGGAACGAAGGCTTCGGCCTTACCATCCCAGAGGCAATGGCCAGCGGGTGCGCTGTCCTAGCCTCCCACGCAGGAGCGTGGCAGGACATTATCACAGAAGACCTGCACGGCCTCACCGCCCCTTGCGAAGACATTCCAACCACTCGGAACGCTCTTGAAAAACTCCTCAGCGCAAATCTGGCCGAGATGGGAAACGCAGGCCGCAGCGAAGTAGAGAACAACTACACGATTCAGCGGGAAGCCGCCGAATTGGTCGGCTTCTATCAAGCAACGCTCGCTCGCCCAGAAAGAACCTAGCGGGCTGCGGCGCTCTCGAGACCGGTGCCAGCACGCTGCATGTCACGACCGAGTCCCTGCACGGTCTGGCAGCTGCTAAGGGCGGAAATCGCAAGGCCAAGGATCAGAAATTTTATTACTCGCATCATCTTTATTATTAAGGTGCGCAAAACTTGCCAGAAAACGAGCAAGGTTCAAGGGAGCATTCACGTTTCGGTTCGATTTCCCCTTCGGACCTTGAAAAAAACTGTGATTATGAACAATTGATCGACACCCACGTCTCAAAACGATCTGGGCTCACACTCGCCATCTATGAAGCTTCTTCAGCACGCCCTCATCGTCTTCGTCAGTCTCATCGCCAACTCTCAGGCCGAGCAAATTGTCTTCAGTGAGGTCATGTATCACCCCCAGCTGGCGGACATGAATTCATCGAGGTGCAGAATCTCACCGCCACGCCCTTTGACATCGCTCTCTGGGAACTGACTGATGGCGTCTCCTACACCCTCCCCGATTTCGGCGCGGGCACCCCTCTCGATACTTTCATGAAAGCCTTCGAGCGCATCATTTTCTGCGACACCGACCCCGCGACCTTCCGCGCGACTTACAATATCCCCACCACCATCCGGGTCTTCGGCCCATGGGCTGGCCAACTTGCCAACAGCGGCGAACGCATCAATTTCCAAGACAAGAACGGGACGATTCGCTGCACCCTCGAATATGAAGATCGCAAGCCCTGGCCTCTTCATGCCGATGGAGCCGGCCATAGCCTCATCCTTAGCGATAATAGCTTCGCCATTGATGACTACCGCGTCTGGACCTCCGCTCCGCCCACCCCCGGATTTTCCACCCCGCTCAGCGTCGAGGAACCCTTCCCGAACCCTGAGGTCAATCTCTCCACCGGCATCCCCTTCGTCAATTACGGCGACGCTTGGGACTTCAATGACCAAAACCTCGACCTTGGAACCACTTGGAAAGATACCAACTACGCCTTCACCCACGCCGGCTGGACCCGCGAGAACGATGCCGGAAATAACGGTGGCCTCTACGGGTTTGAAAACTCCTCTCTCCCCGCACCTGGAATTCAAACCCCGCTCCTCGATAGCCCCAATGAAGCCAATCATGTCACCTATTACTTCCGTAAAGAATTCACCTACACCGGCCCCAACGCCGGAGCGAATGTCACCCTAGATGCCATCACCGATGATGGCATTTACTTCTATCTCAATGGCACCCCTATCGGCGGCCTCGGCTCCTCCCCTAACGCTGATTGGAAAACCACCGCGACCCGCACCGTCACCAACGCCGCCGAAGAATTAGCCGTCGCCACCAACAACGGTTCAGCCTTGGTCAATGGCACCAACATCATTTCGGCCTCCGTTCGCCAGGTCAACGCTGGCAGCTCCGACTGCGTCTTCGGCGCCCGCCTCAGCATCGCCGCGCCCACCAATCCCAGCCTCCTCATTAACGAGGTCCTCCCCGCCGCCGATGGCTTCATCGAGATCTTTAATCCCGGCGGCAGCGCCATCGACCTCAACGGTTGGTTTCTCAGCGACTCACCCGGCAACCTCACCCAATACCAGATCCCCTCCGGCCTCACCGTCCCCGCCTCTGGATTCGCCTCCATCGATTACGCCACTACCGGCCTCGCCACCGGAGGCACTACCGCGATCTATCTCACCGAACCCGATGGCACCACCATCGCCAATGCCATCGATGCTCTGGTCCCGCTCGATGGCCGCTCGGTTGGCCGCAAAGGCGATGGCTCCTCCTCATGGTTCCTCTTCTCCCAGCCCACTCAGAATACCCCCAATGCCAGCAGCGGTGCTGACTCCACCCTCAAAATCAACGAAGCGGCCTTCGACCAAGACGGCAATTCCATCTGGATCGAACTCTTCAACCCCGCCCCCACCGTCCTCGATACCACCGGCCTCTTCCTCGCCAGCTCTCCAGATTTCTCTGACAAGGTCGCCCTCAGCGGCAGCGTCTCACCCTCCGGCTTCCTCGTCCTCCCCCAGTCATTCTCCGTCAGCAGCAAACTCACCCTCTTCCTCATCAACAGTTCCGATACTATCCTCGATGCCGCTGCCATCCCCCGCCAAGCTCCTCGTAATTTTTCAGCAGCCCACCCAGACGGCTCCGGGAACTTCTACACCTCCAGCACGGGCTCCCAAGGCACCGCCAATTCCCCAGATCGCGAAACCGCCATCGTCTTCAGTGAACTCATGGTCGATCCTCCCAGCGAGCACCGCGACGGAGAATTCATCGAACTCTTCAACAGATCCCAGGCCTCCCTCGATCTCTCCGGCTGGGAATTCTCCAGCGGCGTGGACTTCACCTTCCCCAGCGGAACCACTCTCGGAGCTGGCCAATACCTCGTCATCGCCGCGAACGAAAACTTCACCACCTATCCGAACCTCATCGGCCAATACACCGGACAACTTTCCAACCGCGGCGAGCTCCTCCAACTCGTTGATTCCTGGGGAAACATCGCCGATGAAGTCCACTACCACACCGGCGGAAATTGGCCTGAACTCGCAGGCGGCCTCGGTAGCAGCCTCGAACTCCGCCACCCGGACATGGATAATTCCCAAGGCAGCGCCTGGACCGATTCCGATGAATCCACCAAGTCAACTTTCCAAACCTTCACCATCTCAGAGTCCTACCTCCAAAATAACTCCAGCGGCAGCATCTCCGACTACAAGGAACTCCACCTCCAAGCCGTCGGCGACGCCCACCTCGCCATGCGAAGTCTCTCACTCACACGCAGCGGCAGCGGTAATCTCATCCCGAATAACGGACTCACCCTCGCCACCGGAGGGAGCGCCGATGACGGCTGGCTCTGCCAAGGCACCCACCACGCCAGCAACATCACCACCGGCGAATTCCACCTCATCTCCAGTGGCCACGGCGACGTGAAAGCAAACCGCTGCGAGATCGACGTCACCGGCATCCAAGACAACGACGCCCTCACCTTCAATGTCGAGGCCCGCTGGATCTCGGGCAAGGCAACCCTCAATGTCCTCACTTGGGATCGCTCCTTCGGCGGCACGATCTACCTCCCCATTCCAAAGAATCTCGGAACCCCCGGCGCCTCAAACTCCGGCGCACTCGCATCCGCAGTCCCAACAGTCTCCGGCCTCATCCACAGCCCCGCCGTTCCTCGTACGAGCGACCCCGTACGAATCACCGCACGCATCACAGGCGCCACCGCGGTCAACTTACGCCACCGCCTCGACACCACCGCCGCCAACGGCACCTGGAACAGCACCCTCATGTTCGATGACGGCACCACCGGCGGCGATGAAGTTGCAAACGATAGCATCTACTCCGCCACTCTCACCAACTATCAAAGCGACAACGCCATCGTGCAATTCTACGTCGAAGCCACCTCCGCAGGCGGCACTTCCACTCAACCCAGACTCGCTCCAGAAAAACCTGCGATGTGGGTCGTCGATAATACCAACCACGCCACCGACCTCCGTAGACAGCGCTTCATCATCTCCGCACGGGATCAATCCGCGTCCTCTAGCTCAGGTGAATCAGCAGCCTTCGACTACAACTTCCCCCGCCTCTCCAATCAATATTTTAACGCCACCTTCATCAGCGATGATCGCGATATCATCTACAACTGTGAAATGCGAAAAAGCGGTAGCCCTTGGACCCGCTCCAGTGGTGGCGATTTCTCACGCATGAAATGGAAGTCCCCCGGCGATCGCAGCTTCCGAGGCTACACCAAGCGCGCCGTCGACAATGACGCCGGCGGCGGCCGCGCCTACCACAACCGTATCATCCGCTACTGGCTCTACCTCTTCGGTCACGCCGCGAATGAGAACGAATTCGTCCGCGTCATCATCAACGGCGGCAGCGCCTCCCTCCGTGAAGATGTCGAACCAAATGCCAACGACTTCCTCAGACGCAACTGGGAAAATGGCAACAAGGGCGAACTCTACCGCATCGATGACGAATGGTGGTTCGAAGACGACTGGGGCCGCAGCAACCGCAACGCCACCTGGGAATATAAAAACACCAACGAGCCCGAACGCTACGCCTCCGAGTGGATCAAGCGCTCCCGCGAAACCGAGCACGACTACTCCTCCTTCATCAGCTGGACCCAGATGGTCGGGACCAACTCCTTCACCCGCGAGGAAATCGAACGCACCGCCGACATCGACCTCATGGCCGCAAACGCCGTCGTCCGCGGCTGGTGCGATGACTGGGACACCCTCACCCGCAATCGCGGTAAAAACGGATACTTCCTCCGCAGAGTCACCGACGGAAAATGGATGCTCGTCCAGTGGGATTCCGACAACACCTTCGGCAACTCCAACGCTGCCTTCATCGGCAACTTATCCGGAGTACGAAACTTCTACAACAAACCCTACGTCCAGCAGCGCGTGAACCATTACCTCAGTGAAATGGTCAATAAATACACCGCCGGCTCGCCGCGTCTCGACGCCTGGTTCCAGTGCGAGGAAGACGCCTCTAACTCATACTCCAGCAACAAATCGACCTACGACAATTGGAACGCCAATCGCCTCTCAACCGCCAACTCAACGATGGGATCTTCCCTAAACACGCCCTTCAATGTCACCTCCGGCAATGGCACTTCCCTCACCACCTCCGCCGAAACCATCTCCCTCCAAGGGACCAGCGGAGCGGACACCTTCGCCATCCGTGCTCTCGGCCAACCTGAGGCCCGATACCAATTCAGCACCACCACTGGATGGACCCTCGCAGGAATCCAGCTCAGCCAAGGCACAAACACCCTCGAAATCCAGTCACTCGACCAAACCGGTGCCGTCGTAAATACCGAAACCTACACCGTGACCAAGACGGGGAACTCTTCCCCAGTCGTCATCCTCGATCCCGATCCCAGTTCATTTTATGTCCCGATCAACTCCACTTTTGAGATCGAAGCCAGTGAAAGTTACGACCCCGAGGGCACCGCTCTCACCTTCGCCTGGGAACTCCAAGGAGCCAGCGGACTCACCTCCCCCACCCCAGACAGCGCCGCCGTTTCCTTCAACACCCCAGGTCACTACACCATCACCTTAACGGCCACCGATGCCGACGGCGAAGACACCGAAGTAACCCGCGAAATCGTCGCCTATGCCAATGAGGGATGGGACCCCTTCAATGAAGGCATTCTCCGCTCCGTCTGGACTCCGGAAAACCTCGTACTTCGCGATGGCACCACGCCATCCGCTTCCTACAGCTTCGACGAAACCCCGAACCGCCTCGCCTTAAAACTGGAAACTGATCCAGCCAAACCGCTCAGCTTCAGCAATCCCACCTACCCCGCTCTCTGGCGAGACACCCCCACCGGCGACTGGTCATTCGCCACGGAACTGACCCTCACCTCGGTACAACAAGGTGATTTCTACACCGGCCTCATCGTAGATGCCGGCCCAGTCCAATACTCTCTCGGCATCGAGGATGGTGATTTCCTCCGCCTTAAGCGACTCAATAGCAACGGCGTCACCCTTTTAACTTCCATCACATGGTCCGACAAAGTGGCGGTGATCCGAGTTTTGAAAAACGACTCCGGCCTCCTCTTTCAATACCAAATCGAGCCAGGCATCTGGGCTGACTTAGGAAGCGAAACCGCTCCCGCCACCACCTCACAAGTCGGGCTCTTCGCCGCCACCGATTCTGCGCAAGGATTCCGAGTGGAGTTTGATGACACCCTCCTCATCGACCCTGTCATCTCCAGCCCCACCCTCGATTTCCTCCGGATCACAGAGGTCATGTATAACCCACTCGGAGGAAGCGAGACCGAGTTCATTGAAATTCTAAACACCGGCTCCGCGCCCCTAAATCTCAGTGGAGTTTCCTTCAATGACACCCAGCCCTTCGCCGCTTTCACCTTCAGCAATACCACCCTCGCCCCCGGCCAATATGCCGTCATTGTCGCCGATGAATCCGCTTTCCGGGCACGCTACGGAAACTCCATCACCATCGCCGGTCAATGGACCTCAGGAGCCCTTTCAAATGGCGGTGAAAAAATCGAACTCCGAGATCCATTCCTCAATAATATCCACGACTTCACCTATGACGACCAAGCTCCTTGGCCGCTCGCAGCAGACGGCGACGGACCATCCCTAGAAGTCATCGATCCCCAAGGCGACCACAATGATCCCCTCAACTGGCGCGCCTCCGCATTCACCGACGGAAGCCCCGGCCAAGCCATCGCCACTGATGAAGACGGCGACGGGCTCAGCAACATTCAAGAAAGCGGCCTCGGCACAAACCCCAACCTCAGCGACACCGATGGCGATGGCACTTCAGACGCCGACGAACTCGTCGCCTGCACCGACCCACTCGATGCCGGAGATTACTTCCGCATCCTCAGCGTCAGACCGACCGCTAACCCCAATGAGATCGAAATCATCTGGGCTTCCGTCTCAGGAAAAACCTACGTCGTCGAATCATCCTCCAACTTAGATGGAATCTGGAACCTCCACGATTCCGTGATCGCAACCGGCACCATCAGCAGCTCGATCGATACCGCTTTTGAGCCCTCTGATTTCTACCGCATCCGCGTCACCGGTCCGTAATTCGGCTCATGAGTCATCGTCAATAAATCACCCTCGCCCTATCTCTGTTGTCAGGTATCCTTTTTTAATGCAGCGGTTCATTTTCCTTTTTCTCGGAAGTCTTAGATTCCTGTTCGCCGATGAGACCTATGCAATTGAGAAAGATTTCCTCTACCGAACCGATGACGCCTCACTCTCAGCCTACCAACGCGACCGCTGCAAGTTAGACCTTTACCATCCCGCTGATTCTCCAAATTTCACCACCATCGTTTGGTTTCATGGAGGCGGACTCACTTCAGGAAATAAAAGCTTCCCAAAAGGGCTTCAAGATAAAGGCCATGCCATCGTCGCTGTGAACTATCGACTCAGCCCCAAGGTCAAGGTCACCGACTGCATCGATGATGCCGCCGCCTCCATCGCTTGGGTTCTAAAGAACATCAAATCCTACGGCGGTGACCCCAAACGCGTGTTCGTCAGCGGTCATTCCGCAGGAGGATATCTCGCCAGCATGGTCGGGCTAGACCCCAAATGGCTAAAACTCCACCAAGCGAACCCCAGCCAGATCGCCGGCCTCATCCCCTACAGCGGCCATGCCATCACCCATTTTACCGCCCGGAAAGAAAGCGGCCTCGACGCAAATCGCCCCGTGATCGATGCCCTCGCCCCGCTTTATCACGTCCGGGCCAATGCACCGCCGATCCTCCTCATCACAGGAGACCGTGAAAAGGAGCTACTAGGCCGCTACGAAGAAAACGCCTACTTTTACCGAATGCTGAAAGTCACTGGTCACCAAGACGTCACTTTAACAGAGATCGGAGGATACGGACACCAGATGACCGATCCGGCGCACCCCTTGCTGTTGGCTTTCGTAAAACGTATTTTGCGACCTAAGCCGCTCTCAGAAAGGCACAAAAATTAAGCAACACTTCATAAAACAGTTGAAAAAAAATTAAGAGGCTATCAAGGACCGCCGCTCACCTCTCACCCTGACCCAGTTCACCAAAATCCCCACACTTACTCCATGGCCAAAAAAACGAGCAAGAAATCCGCCTCCGATGCCGGACCCCGTATTCTCTTCATCACCCCTGAAATCTCCTACGTCTCCAAGAAACTTTCTGATGATGCCGAGAGGCTCCGCGCAAAGGCTGGCGGCCTCGCCGATGTTTCCGCGCTCCTCGTTCACGGACTCAGCTCAGCTGAAAAAGACATCCACCTCGCAATCCCCCACTATCGCAATCTTTTCCAAAGCGGCGAGCAAGCCACCCATCCCGGCAAGCGCACTCGCATCTCCGTTGGCGACCGCATTCACCTCGCCGAGGATTGTAAATTCTACCGCCGCGGCGGCGTCTACCAGGCCTGCAAGGACGACCTCCTCATGTCTGCCCTCGCCTTCCAGCGAGATCTCATCAACCACATCATCCCCCGCGTTAAACCAGACATCATTCACTGCAATGACTGGATGACCGGACTCATCCCCGCCGAGGCCAAAAAACTCGGCATCCCCACCCTCTTCACCATTCACAACATCCACACCCAGGAAGCCACCTTGGCTCAGTTGGAAAACACCGGCATCCCCGGCGGCGACTTTTGGGATGAACTCTACTTTGGCAACTACCCGCAAAGCTACGATGAATCCTACTGGACCAATCCCATCGACCTCCTCGCAAGTGGCATCATGGCCGCCGACCACGTCAATGTCGTCAGCCCTACTTTCCTCGATGAAGTCGCCATGGGGCATCACGCCGCCATCCCACCTCACCTCAGCCACCTCCTCTATCACAAGCGCGAAGCCGGTGCCGCCTCCGGTATCGTAAACGCACCGGATCGTTCCTTCAACCCGCAGGTCGATCCCTACCTCCCGCACGAATACGGCCCACGCCGCCATCACACCATCAAACCCGAGCTCAAGAAAGACCTCCAACGCCGCCTCCTCCTCAAGGAAGACGCCTCCGCCCCCGTCATCTTCTGGCCCTCCCGTCTCGACCCCATTCAAAAAGGCTGCAACCTCCTCGCCGAGATCCTCGTCGATCTCCTCGAGGACTACCGCCACCTCGGCCTCCAAATCGTCATGATCGCCGATGGCCCCTACCGCCAACACTTCCAAGGCTTAGTCGCCCACCAAGGCCTCGCAGATCGCGTCGCGGTCCACCCCTTCTCGGAGTCACTCTCCCACCTCGGCTACGGCGGCTCAGACTTCGTTTTCATGCCATCCTCATTCGAGCCCTGCGGGCTCCCCCAAATGATTGGAGCGCGCTACGGCTCACTCCCCATCGCACACGCCACCGGCGGCCTCAAGGACACCGTGCAACACCTCAATATCCACGAAAACACCGGAAACGGCTTCCTCTTCGAGGATTTCAACACGAAAGGGTTCCGCTGGGCCATCGATCAGGCCATGGACTTCTACCAACTCCCAGGCGATCACAAAAACCCGCAGATCAAACGCATTATGGAGGAATCCAAGGAGCAATTCTCAGACGAGCGTGTCTTCGATGACTACCAAGCTCTCTACCAACAGCTCCTTAAGTAAAAAGGTCAATCGTCCGGGCCATCGCGCCCTTATGTTTTTCCAGAACCGCCCGGGCCGCTTCGCACTGCCCATGCGGGATCTCCCTCAAAGCCGCAATAAGTTCGGCGCGATTCGAGACCATTAGAAGGCCACTCGCGTTCTTCAACTCACTCACCAAGGGTTCAAAATTTGCCATGCGAACACCGCAAATCACCGGCCCCCCCGCCCGAATCGCCTCAGAGGG
>JAVCKV010337328.1:0-13718 GCA_032274145.1 Herpochondria borealis
AAAAGCAGATCTCCTCAGTACACAAAACAATGTCAGCTGCCCGAGGTTTTATCAAGAATGCTGCTCTATTGCGTAACATGGCTGACCTTCACGCAATCACTCCGAATACCACCTGTTGGTCCGGGAATTCTCGTATGCTCGGGAGGTTCACCCTAATTCGGGATGCTCTTATCAAAGCCAGTCAAGATAAGGATGGATCCACACAATTTGCGAACAAGGGGAAAAGGTCGGTCGCGATGCTCTCCAAGATTAATGATGTCACTGTTAGCATGTAGACGAGAATTTATACCCTCGAGCAAGGCCGGGTCGACAAAGACTTCCTGCTTCAAAATATTGAGGATGCGGAAAGCAGTGATGAACTTTACGGATGTACTCTCGGCGAGAAGTACATTCGAGTAGACTCTCATCTTTCTGTCAACCCTGCCTTTGAATCTGGTGTTGTGAAAATTCAACGAAAGGAAGCTAATCTCATGACACCGGAACAGAAAAATGCAACCAATGTCTTCTGCGGGTATTGAACGAGACTGATGCAGAATCTAGTGTACCAAAGGGTGCTTCCATGAAGGAGAAAATGAAGAAGATGCGCAAATTGGAAGCCAACTACCCATACATACGCGCAGATTTTATTCTAGGCTCCGCGGCGGAAGTCAAGCGTATTTTGAGTACCGCAAAGTACGTTCTCTCGAATGAAATGGCCAAGCTGAACCCCTTCTTTTCGAGGCCATCATGTTTCTCAAATACAACAAAGAGTTCTGGGATGACCAAATTGTTGCTCAGGCAGCTTGTGCGAGTGTTTCAGAGGCCACGCAAGCTCGAATTGATGAGCTTGAGGAACAGGCGGAAATCGAAGTCGATATGAGTTAGTTAGGAGCACTGCTGAAACTACACGCCGTTTCCATGTGGGGTAATCAAATAAAATTACTCTAACAGTACTGAGCCAAGTAAAACAGCGTTCTGCAATCCAGCCAAGAACGGTATATTTCACATTGGAAAATAAATTCACTAATTATCCCAGTACAATGGAATATTGGAATAAAAATTGCAATCAATTTAAACATTGCACTAATTATTGTAATATTGAAGATTATTGCAATACTTATTGCGATATTGTAGAATATTGCAATTATTATGGCAATTTTATATTGATTGGAATTGTTATTGCAATATTGGAGATTATTGCAACAACTGTTTCAATTTTTTGAATTATTGGAATAATTATTGGAAAATAAAAAATTATTTCAATTATTTGCAATATTATGGCCCGAACCCCTGGCCCCATACTCTTCAGACACCGATTCTATTTTTAAGTCTTGAAAGATAAGTCATCTTTAAGGCCGTGCCAATAGAATGATAAATTGCCAGAATCGTCTAACTTAAATTTCTT
Organism: Herpochondria borealis; assembly: GCA_032274145.1. Lineage (NCBI taxonomy): Eukaryota > Rhodophyta > Florideophyceae > Ceramiales > Ceramiaceae > Herpochondria > Herpochondria borealis. Next base: position 1,385 of record JAVCKV010337328.1, read on the forward strand.
TTCAACAGAAAAGATTATGAACCCCATATTTTCTCGAATATGTGGCGTAAGATAAAGCCCATTCAAACCGGGCTCTGCAATTATGTACATTACTTTAAATTTGAACATCGGCCTTCCTGTAGTCAAGAAATACACAGTCATAAAGGAAATTTCCTACCAGACGGACAGAGGAAACGGAGATCAAATCATCTTGAAAAATTCGGGCAGATTCTCCGCAACTACTGGTACTTCGGATGATTAGGCCTTTTTCTTTCTCCGTAAATTTTCTCTCTATGCCAGCCTTTTTCCCATTTTCGGGTTTATTTTTTCCCAATCGATCGTTTAGAAAAGCCTGTGCTGGTCTTAAAACCTTTCGAGTGACATTTGCGTCCGCATTTACATTATAGATCAATGATTTGATGTTGCCTCTCTCCTAGGAAGTCAGTCCGTGTTCTGACCCATTGTGAGCTGGAAGTGTCCGTTTTTACTTCCAAAGAAGACAAAAACATTTCTCACAAGTTTGTACCGATTAACGTAAATTACGATTATGTAGTTCCATTATTTTCGCCTACCGGGTCTCATGGGGCTCCTCCTCCCTAGAACATATACTACAGCTCCCTAGCCTTTCCATCTTCTCTCCGCTCCAAAAATATCGCAACGGCCGCGCCCGCCGACGGACCACCAATTAATGTCATGTAGAAGTACCGTCGCAGCATCCACATCTCGCGCCACTGCGGCATTCTAACCGGCCCCGCCGTTGCAACCAACTTACGGATCGCATCTGCGCAAGCCGTTTTTTATCTCCCTAAAAGCCTACAAGTTCATCGGCCGGCGCGCCTCGCCGCCCGCTGTCGCGCAACTACCTGTCAACGGACGCGCCTCCAAGCCCGCTGCCTTTCGCCTCACACGATACAATCTGGCCGCTACGCCTCGCACCAGCGCATTCCCCGACTGGAACGCATTGGTCACAAGCGCACATTTGCTGTGTTATTACACAGGACCGCCACAAAAACCTCAATATCAACACCAGAAACCGTCCGCGAAGCTCTGAAATAAGGAAGGAAGGACCAAGACGATGGAAAGGGACTGTGCTAATTTATCGCCACCGGCCTTGACCACGTGTGGCTTGGATAGCGCAGGACCATACTTAACGTACAGATGGTCGGGTTGCTCGCACGGCATGCAGAAAGGAAAAATTTCCACACACGCTACACCGCACGCCATACATTCCCATACACGCCACACCGCACGCCAAAGTAATCGTGTCTCACTCAGTTCTGTCCAACTGTAATCTGAACAGCACCATTTGCCGCCCGCTCCGTATCGTAGTTCTGCAAGGAACGAAGATGAAATGGAAAGGTACTGTGATTATATCTCGCCGCCGGCGTTCTGCATGGGCAGCTTCGAAAGCGCAGGACCGGATCGGGACGTACAGAGAATTGAATCCAGCGCAAACCAAATTAACCACCTTCCGCTGTCGAGTTAAAGTCTTGCCCCCAACCAAAGCATGAAAGGAGTGGAAAGTAAGTGCGTACCAAGCTAGCCGCCGCCTTCGTGTACGGGTGGCTCAGAAAGTGCAGACAGAAAACGTATCCACCCGGCATCGCTGAGCAAGGGAAGTTTTCTGCGGCAGACCACACTTCACTGCAATGTACCGCACCGCATATCCCACACCACCGCACCATACACCACCGCACCGCACCGCACCGCACCACATGAAACCGTACAGTGCGGCACGCTCAAATCCATCGTGATCGTGAGAAGATCAGTATCGGAACGACAGTACAGGCCGTTGAATTAGGCTGATTGTTTGTTGCCAGCCTCGTGCACGGGCGACTTTGAGCCATTCCAGAGAAGAACAGATATGGTTATCAAGCAGTGACTAACTTTGCCGTAAAAACCGGGACAAAAACGAAGAAGAATAATATTGGATTGTGTTACAGTGGAGAACTGCGCGTATCGCAACTTGTGGAAGGAAGCCTTGAACTCTATCACCGGCTTCGTGCACGGGCGGTATTGATACGGGTAACTTCACATGGACGGCAGACCGGAGTGAGTAAGTTGTTTCGACGACAGATAAAGCGGTTACTGTGTCTGAATTTTCGAAAATTTTTCGCCTGCCCTGTGAACGGGCGACTTACCCAGGAAATTGAATCACTGAAAAAAGGGTTCCCCCATAACTGAAGGTACGGTGACTTGAAAATCCGTGTTAGGTAACCATATGTTTAAGGTGATCTCTGTACTTGGCTTCATCAACCAAGGCATTTCCCGCCCTCATTATGTTAGGTTGATAGCACTACACAAGTACAATCAAACAAGAAAAACTCTACACCCACTGCTTCCCACGCACTGAAAATCAAGCCCAAATTCTCAAGCACACAATGCGAAGCACAAAAAACCACAGAACCACTCTCTTCTCCCTTTATTCAACAACAAAAATCTCTCTGAGAAATTTTCCACTGGAACTCTTCCTCCTTGAAAGGCCCGGAAGGTAAAGTTGAGGACATTTGTACGGGATTTAGTCGAGGACATCATCAATAATAAATACAAGTTCCATAAGAAGTTCGAAACAGCGGAACTCGTTCGTCGTTTGCGCCACTGCGTATGCTGATTGCTCCCGAAGTATTTCTGCACTCCATCTTCCTTGTGGACTTCGTACCTTTCATCTTTTTTCCTCACGGATTAGCGTGGAACTGCTGCTGCTATTGCAAGTATCAAGTTCCCTCTCGGACATATTTTCATACCTTCTACAATATCAGAGGATACTTGCATAGTAACCAATTACAGAGGAGATTACTCACGAACACGCGCCGCCAAGGTCAAGAATGATCTTCGAAATTGTATGACAGTAGAATCCGTGCGCCGGGGGTAGTAGAACAAGTCTAGCTACGTATAAAAAGAAGTCCTAAAACCTGGGGTTCTGGCTTTTTTGTATGAAGACTACTAGAGTCTATGTGATTAACCTCTACTGTAGTGTAGGTGTATAGGATTTTTTTTATAGCTCGAAAGCTATTAGAAAACAACTGAGGAGTCGGTGAAACAGGGTTGTAAAGCCTGTGGGTCAGCTTGGTCGGGACGGTAGCACAGGGCGGTAGCAAAGGGGCCGAGGGCATGGGACGCTGAGACGGGCGCGAACGACGGTCGCTAAAGGGCAACGAGTTGAGTACGACGGGCTCTAGAAGGACGAAGTGGCAAACGACGGTTGCTAGAACGACGAGGTTGAGAACGACGGTCTCTGAAGGGTAACGCGGGAGTCACCAGAGCACAATTACTAAATGCTCTGGGACGGGATAAAAGGAGTTTCAACGGACACACGGCACTTCAGCTCGCGGAACGAAGAGAGGAAGGCAAGTTGTCATTTTATGTCCGCTCGCGTGGTGAGACGCAGCGCAGCTTATATATAAAACCACAGGAGCTACACATGTCTCAGGACTACCTTAGCGTACACTACACTGTAAATATATGCGGTGGTAGTGTGACACATCTATTGTACCCATCTACAATTAAATTAAATGTACTACACCGGTCTTTTATGTGTGTTTGATATTGTGGAGATAACCTTGCTGATTTTGAAGCGTGCTCGCATTTGATCGGTGAAAGACCGTATGGCCCCGTCCTTGACTGTCATTAAAAGGTCTTCTGTTACTTTGGCGATCATGAGGAAGATCTTTCCCTTCAAATCTCGCTTGATGTAAAGCTGACTGACGCATAAAGCTCGTTTGAAACTCATGTCAACAAGCATCCATTTTTCGATTTCTTTGGCCCACTGTCAACCTGCCTTGCTTATATCATATGGGAGTTTGGTAAGGAGCCACAGAACACCACGCTGTGCTGAACAATGCCGCGCTGGGCGTACGTAGATGGAACGCTTGATTTCTCCGCTCTTTAGATACGCGCCGTGCACCTCCATACATCCGATGTTAAAACTTAGGATGACTGCAATGCTGCTGAGCATGCGGATGCCGTAAAATTGTGAAGTTGATGAATCCTTCCTTACTTCGTCCTTTTCCCAGTCGCGATTACCATGCGGAAATAGTCGGGCTTCTATTCGTTTCTTTCCCCGTTCTTTCACCTTGATCTTGAACACAAAGTGGGAAGAGGTGACGTTGGCTGTGATAGGGACTTCCCCCCGGAACTTCAATATAGGTATCGGCCCAATTTTTTCCACCTCCAACCTCACTGCGTTTTCGATTAGCCATGCAAGTAAGTGGTATATCTTTCTGTACGAGATTTGTTGGATGCTTATAGTTTTGGACAGCTCGTCTAATACCTCTTGTTTGGTGCTATCGAGGTCCACGTGTGATTTGTCGTTGAAAGCCGGACCTTTTACCGTCCCTGAACCGATGTATTTTTCTGGTGCCCCTATGGCACGGGACGCGATTAACGATGAAGGCAGATGGGAGATTTTGCTTCCGCCCGGGTCGCCGAATATGTCATACATGATATTACAAAGATACCAAGTTTATGGGCTTCTTTGGTCTTCCACGCTCAAGTTTTCACCCTCGTTCATCTTGATGCTTTCCAAAGTACCCTTCACGCATTCCCTGCCCAAACGACCTGTCGGGGCAATGCGGATGTAGTTGTACGGGACGATCATTGGCGTCCCTTTGTTTGATCGTCGTCATTTGACGACATTTTTGGTCGCACGCATCAATTTGGCTGGGACCCAGCGGACGGGATCGTTTTTCTTGGAGGTATTGTAGAACACCCACATCTTTGTGCCTTCCTTGAGCGCTTTACGGTTGACCAAACCGGGTTGGCTGGATCACAATACATTTTTCCGCTCTTGCCGCTGAAGTCTGCACGTGCGCATCCATAATATCCTGAGGCACTACTGTCGATGGGAATCCTTCGAGCGATGGAGCATATACCCGAGCCATCTGAAACGAGCTTAAGAAGGAGCTTTTGTGAAACATGTTGATCATTAGGGATGCGCGTGCGACCAGAGTTTATGGTGAGCCGGTCGTGTCTTCTTTTGAAAAAAGTTCTAAAATGCGCTTGAAGGTATTTTTGTTTCACTCAACTATGCCATTTTTCAAAGACTACCGCGAGGGTCGTTTATTAAAGTTGACCTTGTGTGAGGAGAGGAACTTCTTAAAGAAGGGCTTGCAGAACTCTGGTTCTGCACTAAACTATGCGGGCACGTCATGACGATAAATCCATTCTGTTTCCATCAGGCTCAGCATAAAGAACTTACAGTGCTGTACGTGTATGTAAATTTTCCCTGAAAAACTAACGCTTCGGTCGACAGCTACTAGCGTAGTAGGTTTTCTCCGGTCTCCCGTGTATGCTGTATTCAGTCTGCAGAAAAACGCGTTGTATCCGCCCGCACGCTCTATCATGTACCTACTCGTTGTCACCTGTTAAGGCACCCGGCAGTACATGCTTGGGCCATATAGGCCAAACGGAATGGGCCGTCCGCGAAAAACTGGTTGCGCCGTGGAGAGTGCTTGAAAATGGGTACGCTTGGTTCACCGAAGACGCCTCCGATGACTCAGAGCGTGGAGGGCTCTGGTCAGAAGAAGAACGGCCCAGAGCAAGCTGAAGGGCAATACCATAGGTAGATGTGTGCATCCTTCATGGCTGCCCTGCCCTGGAAGATCTGGGCTGGTCGCCCATGGCCTTTGCGCTTGTATCTTGCGAGATGAGGAGCACAATGAAGACAATAAAGTGCTATCTGGGCCGCGCAGCGTCTGCAGAACCGTACCAAAATGCGCAGTTGTACTAAATGGGTTGGGCGGCCGGGTCGGTCGAGCGACTCGATGAAACGACGCAACATTTAGTCAACGAAGCAGATGCCAAGAGGTTCGCATATGAATTAAGAGCTTGTCTTATCTCTCTTATTCCATTTTGCTCCTTCGACGCCCATATTTGCACATCCGTGGAAACGATTGACGTTTTTTAACGGTACAACTTGCTCATATTTGCACATCCGTGGATACGATTGAAGTTTTTTAACGTACAATCTGCTTCTTTTTAGAGCCGCTGGTATAAATTTTTTCAAATCAGACGGACCGTCATAGTGATATTTGCATGTTCGGGTAGGCAGAGAGCCGTTAGAACGGTCAAAAATGTAACGAAGACATAAGTGCGTGAAATATTAATTGCGTATGCATTTTAAATATGGCACGTATAAGTGAGGATGATCTACTGTAATGTTTACAGTACATGGTGGTGGAGTGGAAATTATTTATTTTCCGGTACAAAGTACCTGGGTAATATGTTAAGTTCATGTTTTAATTTTAATTCCCACTTTTTCTAATTTTTCTGATAAAATTAATGTTTACACTCTATTAAACCATTCCGTATATTTTAGATTCTTCCGCATAGTTTGGGGTTTATCCTAGGCTCTATTTTAGATATTCTAGATTATGCGAGGAAGCACTTGAATGAGGGATTCTGCATTTCTGCAATTATATTGCGTTTTATGTAGATAATTTTCTTTTAATCGTTTTGACCCAAATTTTCGGGGTTGAGAGAGTATCAGAGAATGAGAAAAGAAGCCTGAGATTTTCAACAGTGGGAAAAATCTAACCTTCCCGGCTCAGACTACCTCCCAACTACATGCGCGAGCGCGAGCATCTACGAGCGGGCAACGAGAGCGATTGAGAAATAAAAAATGATCCGTTCCTAGTCTCTCGAATTTGTAAGACTGCGGAATTTCAAATCGCGCGGGCTATAATTCGCACTACGTTTTGGTCTCATTGACTCGTTTATTTTATTTTCACAATACAAGCTACGCTTTTGCTTTGTGTGAATAATTTATATTGTCAATTGATGTAGACATCCTATCGACGCATCAGTGTGGAGTTACAGTTATTGTCTGGTTGTAAAATTATCATCGATACGTGCATACAAAAACCATACCGCGAGGTAGGGATATATAATGATTTGTTCCAAAAAGGGCCATATTGTTGCTTTACACATTTTAAAATATGTCGGTGTCTAATGGTAGGGGTGCAGTGTTCAAAAATGTGGCTTCAAGACTAGTATATCCATTATATATCGCTGGCTGCGCGATGGATCCATAGATCTTTAGCTGAATGGTCTACTGTACAATACACGGCTGCAGTTGCATAAAATATGAGAACATTTAAGACAAAACCCTGTACTCTTGCAGACATTTTTTTATTACTGTGCTCAGTGCGCGCTGACAGGCCGACTATCAAGTTATGTGCATCGCATATGGCCCAATTCTTTATGAACGCGCTGCAGGCAATCAACTCGAACGCGGACGCATATACACGCAGTAGTTCCTGATGATCACTTGGCGACTCGGCATGACGGGCTGAGTGCTCGCGTGCGGACTTTTTTATTCGCAGGCTAATTGAGGGGGCGAGCTGAGGCCCATTGCATGTACGAGTTGAGCAAGGGCGCTCATATACAATGGAAATAAAACCGATTCAGAGCGAACAGAAGAACACGCGCTGTAGGAGAACGAGTCTGGCTACGTATAAAAAGAAGTGCTGAAATCTGGTATCCTACGTCGTCTATCTGAAGACTTCTGGAGTCTGCAGGAATACCCAATACTGCAGCGGATAGAAGTAACAGCTCGAAAGCTAATAAAAGACGACTGAGGAGTCGTTAGCACAGGTTTGCAAAGCCTGAGAGAAAGCTCGTACGGGACGGTAGCACGGGGACGTTAGAGACGGAGCTGAGGACGAAGGTGCGCACAACGGGCGCAAAATATTGAGAGTGACAAAGGACGGTTGCTGAAGGAGGACGAGGGGGAACGATTAATTCAACCATAAATATCAAAAGATAGGGTGATTATTTTATGTTCAAGGGGAACTCGTGACTTGAAAAACTTTAAGATGTCTCAGAATTTTGAGTTAATTGTATGGAGTCATCCTTGTGAGACGGGAGATTCCAGATACAAACCAACCCGGCGCGAGAAGCATCGGGTTGCCAAATTAAATTCGCGATTTTGTAGAGCACTTTCGCGAGAAGGGGTAGATTTCCCTTAGTGACACCGTGTCTCTAAGTAGCACGTTTGCCGTGACAGCGTTACGGCCAGTTATTTTTCTGACCCAGCGGGCTGATGTTGGGGACGTCCCTGTCCCCTTTACTGATTTGGCTGGGGACAGTGATGAAGAGGAGCATTCGATTAAAATGAGCGGTGCGGCGCCTCGTATTACCCTTTCTATAAAACGCGAGGTAAAGGAGGTACGGGTAGCTCATGAGGGGAAATAGGCCGACTCGGAGTATGTACCCTGAGTTCTACTAAGAAGACAGCGACACTTGACCTCGCTATTAGTTTAAGTGTGTTTTTAGAATTTATCTTTAAGTGATTTTTGCCCGTAGCAGCTAGTGGTTTGTTAGCTGTTTTCATTAAATGATTTTAAGTCATTCTAGAGACGTCAGAGGTTTTATTCCGTTGCCTTTTTGGTTCGAAGCAGTCTGGAAAATATGTAGATGAATTAATTATTAAATATTTAATATTATCCTTAGTACTACACACCGCTTATGGGTTAGAGTAATCGTTATAATGTTTTGGAGGAAACATTATCGTTTACATATTGAAATGTTTTTAACAGTATGTAGGGTATACGACCCCCTATTTAGGCTCAAATTATCTCCAAAAGGAATTTTCAAGAGGAGGTAAATTATTTTTAAGATGGTACTAGTGTACCATCTGTCGGGGAAGATACTGAGTGTATTCGTGTGTATTGGATTATGGGCTTAAATTTCTGCAACGCACTCGACATTCCATTCTTTGTCGGTCGAATGAAACTATAAAAGATCGCCTGAACAGTGGCGGATTCTGTGGGTCTCGCTCCAGGGCGTTTACATCCGGAGTTGCTGGTTGTAAGCGAGGAGAGCGACGAATTTTACGAGGAGGAGGTGCCATTATTTTTGACAGGGCTGGTACGTCAGGCGCTCTGTTTGTGGGCCGCTTCACGGTATGTTTAACCGATTGTTTTTCTAATCGTGTCGGGCACGAGTCTGAGTGGGACGGGCGAGAGACGGTCGAATGAGGGCCTACTGTGCGTTCCGTCGGGTAGGGCTACCACTACATAGCGAGCTGAACAGTTGACGTTTCCTGTTATTAACGGGTCAGTAAACTCCGTGCGGAATTTATGATCCGGCATGCCAGAAGTGTTTGCTTCACGGCGCACGAAGAAGAGATCGCCTTTTTTATAGATGCGACGAGACGGGCGAACCTGCTCGTCGAAATTAATTTTATAACGGCGCTGAGAGTTCGCTAATTATTGCCGGCCGTTTTCATTAACGTTTTTAGACGTATGAGAAAACGCCGTTTATCCATAGTCGTCGTGAGACCTTCATGGTCTACCATTTCACTATTTGCGAAGGCTAAGTGTGGGGTGGGTAGGTAATCATTAGATCAAAAGGTGTATAACGGATGGCTCTTTGAACCGTACAGTTGTACCCGTAGGTTATAGCGTGCATGAACGGGTCCCAATCGCGACCTTGTTAAATACAGTAGCATTTTAGAGATGCTACTAAGGTTCTATTAAACCTTTCTACCTGCCCGTTGGTTTGAGGGTGGTCGGCAGAGGTAAACAATTGTCTGATATTCAATGTAGTACAGACAGCGCTAAAAAGGCCGCGGTAAACCGGGTACCGTGATCAGATAATAAATAGCCTGGTTGTCCATAGTGATATACCCATTGTTTGCAGAAATATTGCGCTACTGCAAGAGCGATTATAGTACGCAGAGGACAGACCTGGGACATTTTATTTTATCGGTCTGTCATGCATAAAATATATTCATAGCCAGCTTGGGTCCGGGGTAGGGGCTTAAGGATGTCTATGGCTACATGTTACCCTGGCCGTTTGGTCGGGAATAATTTTTAAAGTGAGTGGTGCCTGCATAATTTTATTTCATACGTCTCTTGTCATACTCGACACAATTTCGTACCGCTGCGAAAGCATCTAGGGCCATTCCAGGCCAGTAGGACGCCATACGCAGAGTAGCGTATAGTCTCGGACCTTCAGGATAAATATCAGGCCTGGAGGAGTGAGAGATATGCAGCATCCTCTTTTGTAGGACAAAGGGTACTACTATATGTCTATAGAAGTCTATCGGAGATATTCTCTCTCATAGTCCGATATTATTTATGCGGAATTCGTTACGTAAACCGGAGTGTACTTGTTTCAATAGTGAACGTATCCTCGGCCTTGTGTATGAGTATATCCTCCGTGTTGAGGGCTGATTCAGTAGCCGAGAGCGCGGAGTTGATACAGATGTGACATTTACTAGGCGTGGTCAAGTCCACAGTACTATTACTAATATTGACTATTTTGAAAATATTATTAGTGCCCGCACTCTCTGTTTTAGAGATTATTGTTTCCTTCACCCAGGAGAAGATTAAAATTAGTTCTGTAGACTTTGTACCTGTCAAGAGTATCTTCATCTTCCATAATATCTTCTCTTCTGTGACCTTTGAAGTTATCATTTCGTCATGTTATTCGTCTGTAGTAAATTCAGAATTTTGTACAGGGATGTCTAATTCGGTAACATCGTCTGTCTCACCAACGTCTGGTTTTGTATTCGGGACAGGGCATCAGCTAGCTGATTTTTCCCTATTTTACACTCAATAGTAGAATTGAATTCCGATAAACGTAGACGCCATCTGGCAAGACGCGCCAGATACGTCTGCAACACCAAGTATCCATTTTAGGGCTTGTGGTCAGTATAAATTTAGAAGAGTGATCCTTCGGAAAAGGGGCGAAGTTTAATTGCACGCCCAAACGCCGGCCAGACATTCACGTTCGGTTAAAAAGTAGTTTTTCTCTGCTGAATTTACGGAACGGCTCCAGTTGCGGATAGGATATCCTGTGCAGTCCTTGTGATTTTGAAATAGGACGACACCTATTCGAAAACTTCAAGCATCGGTGTTGATACTGTACGGTAAATTCGGACGAGGCAGTGATAATATCGGAAGTAATACTAGTGCCTCTTATAGCTTATGAAAATCATTTATTTTCTCCTGGTAGAGGGTAGAAAATTTAAAGGTTTCCCTTTACTTAGCATTCAGCGGAGCTGCAGTGTGAGAAAAGTTACGTACAAACCTTCGGTTCACATTAAAAATTCATAGGATGGAATTAATGTGTGTTTGAGTCTGAGATATTTTAAACTCCTTGCAGCCTATATTTTCTTTTGAGCTACTGCCAGCTTTCCTTGTATCATCACATGGCATAGATAGTCCACTTGATTTTTAAAGAACTCGCATTTTTTATTTTTAAAGAGAATCCTGCGTTCTTCGACAGTGCAGTATTTTCTCTACCTGTCCCAGGTGCTCTTTGAAGTTTTTCGAGAGTATTATAGAATCGCCTAAGTAGACGCGGCAATGCTTCCATCTAAGATTATTAAGAAAAATGTCCAATTTTCGTTGGAATGTAGCTGGGGCGTTGCATAACCCAAACGAAATTTTTTATTCTCAAAAAAGCCTTCCTGGCAGACGAAAACTTTTTTTGGTCTGTCCTCCTCTCGGAGGTTAATTTCCCAGTAGACGCAATTATCTTTTGATGTATAAAAGTAGACGCCCTCTCCTAGGGAGTCGTGGCACCCGTCCATTTTTGGGAGTGAATAACTGTCTTTTACAGGTATTTTATTTAACAGGCGGTAGTCAACGCAGAAGCGTTTCTTACTGTCGGGTTTAGGAACGAGTATAACTTTTGATCCCCACTCGTTCATAGATGGTTCAATAACACATAAGTTTTGTTGTCTATGTACTTTGTAGCGTTGGATCTCACGATCCTTTAAACCAGCCCAGTAGGGCTGAGTACGGAAGGGCCTAGCCTCAGGATCAATTTTGATCCTGTGCTTTTCTACAGTCACAGTATCCTGACCACATAGTGTCAAGATTCTATCGCATAGATTTAACGTGCTTTTTTGATCCGCAGTTAATTGTTTGAGGCCAACATTATCTACTGTAAAATATTGACGCTCAATGTTAGATTCCTCATCAACAAATGGTGCTGAGGTAATTTTCTCTAGTACTCCTCTGGTTACAGAGGATAGGGAGAGGGTCTCTGCATATCTTTGAAGTCAAACAGAGAGCCCTCAGCGTGTTCAGGTGTAACATTTGTGGTGATCTTCGATGTTTTACCGGAACTATTTATATTAATATTAGAAATATTATTAAATTGCCCATCGTTTAAAGAAATTGAATCCTGCACACTTTCCCCTGGAAACGTTTTGCAGGTACCGTTGCATAGACGGACTTAAAATTTGCCATGAGACAAGGATCAATTGTCCTTGAGAAGGGTTCTGTAGACTTATTTAATTCTTTTAATGCAACACGTTTGCCCTTGTGTAGGTTTTCTAAACAATATCCGTCGCCCGAGGGGGTGTCAGAAATATTAGAAAATATGAACCTGATCATGG
>JAVCKV010337439.1:0-13712 GCA_032274145.1 Herpochondria borealis
TGATGGTTGGTGAGGTCATAATATTGGGTTGTGCATAGGGCTGGTTGTCCTATCGAGGTCGTCTAGGTTAAGGCATCTATTGTAAGGGTGTGTACTGTAATGTCTCTGTGTAGTTAGTTTTAGGGGTATTTGCCGCTTAGGCCGATTTTTGGCCACGAGCTTCGCCTTGGGCGCGGCCCCAGCCGCTATATAATCGGCCTGATTGCACCGGGGTTGATGGAAGGACCAGGAAGGAGGTACCGACCAAGTACCTTGGTAACACGTCTGAGCTACCCCAAGTAAATCCTTTTCCCGTCTTTCATCTCCTTTTTCCTTCTTTCTTCTCTTTCTGTGTACTCTTTTGGGTTGGTTTCCAGGGCTGCAGAGTCGGTGCACACCACGCTGAACGACGAAACCCGTTCAACCACATGTGTCCTACGTTCCCGTTCCCGCCGGCGTCCCCCCCTCCCCCGCATTCCTCTCTGCCACTCTTTCCACTTGTTTGCGCGCGACGGGAGTGAGCTAAAATGCCGCACCACACCAGTAGGCATCACCAGTACTATTCGTTCCTAAACCCGACTGTACAAAACGCTTCTGCTTTGACTACCGCAAGAACGCGGGTCTCTTTAAAACTAAAGAAGCGTGAACTCTTTAAAACTGTAGACTATTTAGGCCACGTATTAATGCCAGAAAAGCTGGCAGCAGCTGAAAAATCCATTGAGGCTGTCCGGAATTTTAAGATACGTAAGACCCAAACACACATCAAGTCCTTTCTAGGACTATTTAATGCATACAGAAGGCTTGTACCTAACTTTGCTCGTACTGAAGCTCCGCTGAATGCGTTGCTAAAGATGGCACAAACTTTAAATTTGTTACGCTTTAACCAGGAGAAAATAAATGCATTCAATAAGTAAAGGAGGCAGTACTATCACTTCCGATATTATCATTACCTCGTCCTAGTTTAATATCCAGTATCGAAACGATGCTTGCGATTGCCATAAAGGTGTCGTCCTACTGCAAACGCACGAGGAAGACACAAGAACCTCACTAGCTACTAGAGCCGTTCTTTAAATTCCCCAGAGAAGAACGATTATGTCACGGAAGGTGAGTGTCTAGCCGTAGTCTGAGCGTGCCAGATACTACGCCTTTATCTGAAAGGATCACTCTTCCAGAAATACACTAACCACCAGGCCCTTAACTGGCTACTTGGTTTTAGAGATGTATCTGGCCGTCTCGTCAGATGGCGTCTACGTTTATCTGAATTCAATTTTACTATTGAATATAAAGCAGGGATAAAAATTCAGCTAGCTGATGCTCTTTCATGACGACAAACGTCTGGTGAGACAGAAGGTGTTCCAGACTTAGAGATCCCTAACTTTAAAATTAATGCAGAAGAATACTTAGACGAATTAAGAACTTCAAATTACACAGAAGACATTCTTGACGATGAATATGTAGTACGGGCATAAGGGGCACGCGCACCGACGCCTGTAAATCGACACGTGTACGCCCACCCCGGGTCGTCGGAGTCGGCCATCACTTCGGCACTCCGCCACTCGGGACGGGTACATTGTGGTTCACTATAAGCAATCCGCCACTTCGCCATTCCACTACTCCAGGTGCTACGTTCACTGATTGGCTCGGCCGGATTGGTGGGTTGTTAGATTGTGATGTCATGTCTTGGGTTACATTTAGGGCTTTTCCCTATTAAGATTGTCTAGGTTAAGCCGTTTAGCGCTTAGGATTCTTGTCTTCTTCTTCCCTCTATTTCCCTCGTTTACCTCTTCCTTTGGGGTTGGTCCGTAGCAACGCTGCGCGGAAGCAAAAAATACAGGGGCAACGGCAAAACGCCCTCCCACACATGCACACTGTACCCTTCATTTCCACGACCTGCCCCTCTGTTATATCTTTACCACGCCCCGCCTTCTTTTGTGCTGCTTCGGGCAATCTACCCGCAGAACTACAAACGGGATATGGCCCTTGGTCACCATTTAAACATTTTGGCGGGCACAATATGAGCTCGCACGTTGCCAGCAACTCTGTGGACACTCGCTTCCCGAGACGGAGAGTGGAAGAATGATCTACAAAAGAAACGCGACGCTCGACGCGATATGTATATCTGTGAAACATGATTACCACCATTTAGTAAGCCCTCGCCCGATGGCACCAGGAACTAAGTTTGTGGAAAACGTATGTTCCTAAACATATACTGTGAATAATACAAACCAGCCCTTCCTGCGTTCCAGCTTGAAATTAATGTCCTGATACATCTCTCCCTCTCTACGCTCTCGGTCTTTTCACGAAGTAGAGCCGGTCCCGTGTGGTATCATAGAGTGTTATATTTTATACCACACTGGACCTCGTCCTTAAAAGTAGCAATAGTAAGCGTAAAATTGGCCCAGTGTCAGGAGGAAGGGAGATACAATGGTACGCGTGCTCGAAATGTTCTGGTGATAACTTGGAAAACACAATGATATCGTCGATGAACACGAGGCTAATTCTCCATCGGATTCCAGATAGAACTATGTTTAGAGCACGCTGAAATATAGAAACGGTGCTTTGTAGACCAAATTTCATTCGTTCGTACTTTCATATACCCATGTGACTCGTGAAAATCGTCTTTTCGCTATCCTCTTCCGCGATCGGAACAAGCTAATACCCCAGATCGCATAAGTAATCTTGAAGAAGTTGAAATTAATGAATCTTTCAATTCAACCTTCCATTAAAGGCAACTGCTACGTGCTAGAAACTTTCAAGGAGTTCAAAACGCGGAATTTGACAAAGATTGTCTGGTTGCATTCCTTCTTCGGCACTTCTAATACTGGGCCGGAAACCCACTTTTTAACGGCTTGATAATGTCAGCTGCCATACTGGATGACGTCTTTTCCCGAAGCAGTTTTCATTTATCTGAACCAGCGCAGTACAGCTGCAGGAGGACTGGTCCTGTTTAAGCGTTCTGGTTGCTTCAATTCTGCTAAAGTTGATCTGATATGTCCTGGTCTTCTTCTAATCAAGACGCGCCTTAGCCGGAACGCAGTATTTGATACGTTAAATCCTCATAGTATCCTCTACTCCATCTGAAATATTTTGTAAAAATTTTGGTTGGTACTTTTAATGTTAACTATTTTCCATGTTTAAATTCTCAAATTTATGCGGTGAAACATTGTCGATGCCTTTGACAGTCTGCACGACTTTTTCTACCAAAAGTAAGTGGGCCTCAATCCCAGAGGTGATAGCGTGCTCCATAAGTATCATGAATTTAAAGGGTTCGTATGTGGCCTTCCCTTGAGCTTGGTTTGGTTTATCCAGGCAGCTGCGGGAACTGAAGCTGTGCATAAGGCAGATTTCTTTCTCTGCCTCCCTGTCTACAATTACCAAACCAAGCGTCAATAGCGCTGTGAAAACAACCACAATTAAATTTTTGAGGACACTTTCCTTTGAGATTATCTGAAGTTTTTAATCGTCTGATTTGCATGCTCTTCGTGGACCAAGGTCATGAAATGTCCGTCGATCATTTATTAGGAGGAATACTTCCGCTCGGTGATAATTATTCTTTTAAAAATGCAGTGAAACCTGCTTTCCGCTATGTGAAATGCGGTAAATACAGCGGTCGTCCCAATCGGATCCGTGTAAAATTCAGTCTCATGAAAAATAGTAGCAATATCAGTACTGGGCAATTTCTTACGGACAATTATGGAAGCATTATTCTCAAGATAGGGTCTGAACGCTGTGTAGAGGCCAATGGTGGGAGTTTGTCTCTTGAGAAGACGATAGTACTTCTGATGAACAGAATTGCCTCTACATAGCGACTTTTGAACTGGGTTCCCAACAAAATGGGAAACGCCAGGTCGTTCACCCAGGGCAAGGGGGCAATATATTCACCAAGAGCAAGGGGGCAATATATAGGGCGCTGTCTAATCGCACTTTAAGGAGTACATCTTGGGTAACATTAAACGCGGTATTACGTGCATCAAAAACTTGGGGGAGATCGTCGATAGATGCGGGTACCTTCGTCTTTGCCTCCTGGAAGGCGCTCAGCGGTATCTTTTTTCACAGACTATAGTTTCTAGGAAGAACTAAAAAGGCATTTGCAACTTCGTAGTTCTGACGAGGGAACCAGACATAACGTCATGTTGGCGCCCTATGACCTGAAATATTGAAGGAAATACTGTCAGGGGCCTCACGCATCTCACATCTTCCAGGAGGTTTTTTTGTCTATGTAAGATAGGCACGAAATTTTCATGGGTAACAAACCCACGCCTTATGCTGCATTGAGATTTTCTTTGGCAGCTCTTCATTCTTCTTAGTCGTATTTTTTGCAGTCTTCTAAGCCAACTATGCGAAAAACCGTCGCCATCTTCAAAAGAGGGTAAGAAGGAAACGGTAGGCATCATCCTCCAACCTTTTTTTATGGATATTAGAGGCTCAAGATGAGCTTTGATTTACACACGGATGAGAGAATTTCTTCATGAGCCCTAATTGTTCTTTCTATGGCGAAGGGAGGTTAAATCCGGCAGAGCTACCGTGTTACTTTTTTTGCAGTTCCTAGCTTCCGAGGACGCCAGAAAATCGCTCTGTATAGACGGAGGCGTTAGATAATCCTTTCTAATGACTACATGAACCTGCCCGAGTTTTTTCAACTACTCATGGATAGATTGAGAACTTCGATAAGGCCGCCGTTAAAATTGACCACGACGTCAACCGCAAACATTAACACGCCGACAACTGCAGTACCCGAACGGATTCATGAGTTGCGGAACGGGCTCGGCACCAGAATGAATCATAAACTGCAACTTCTGCTCGTAAAAAGCCTCCAGAAGAGTGCTTGAATCAACCTGATGGAGGTAGTACTTGTATTAAATGTAGATGTTCTGATCTTGAGATATGATACGACACGTGAACTTGCTGTTGTCATTTTTTCTACAGCTTCAGTAGTTCATTTTGCAGTAGTAACTGAAAAATACAGTCTGAGTTGATTGCATCTGAACCTTTGTTAGGTGCGGTAAATCTTCAAAGGCACACAACACATAAAATTTCTACACTTTCATATATCTATTAACCCGCTCTATCTTTTCTTCAATCAAGACCATTTCTCTCCAATCTTTAAGGGTATATCAGCCACTTTCGTCGAATACATCGTTTATGTTTCCGTGTGGGCCAGGAATTGGCCAAGTGAGATTATTAAGTCCGTTTTCATGCTAGTACCATGGTGAATCAATATTGTAGCGCTCTTTGTCGTTCTAAGCTGATTTCTTGCCGAGTTTTTGAAAACTTGGCAAGACACCTTCATGGTGGTTTTTCTGAGCTTCTCCTTTGAAGAAGCAGTTTTGAAAAACCAAGGAAATAATGTTCCGATCCTCCGGACGCATGCAATAAATCTTTCCGTGAACGAGCCACCGGGTGGCGTCATGGAGACAACAAAAACTTCTGCACGGTCTCTGTGGATTTGAAAATGTGTTGAAACGAGAAAGCACCAATTATAATCCGCTGAAAAAGCTCAACTTAGACTTTACTATTCTTTTGCGCCGTGTTGTAAACCTGATGGTGCGATTTCTGCAACAATCCGTCGCTGAGACAATTCTGAAACAGCATGTGGAGAAATTGAGGCCACTTGACTTCTATTACAATCCCCTCCACTCATACTCTGAAAAAGGATTGTTTACAGTATAAATACTTGGCATAGATTTTTAGGAAGTAGATGAGAACACGAAAAGCAGCGCCTTTCGACTTATGAAGGGCGTTGAACGCCTCTTTGGAAGTCGTCAGGAATTCCCGAGCCCGATCGGATTGGATGCATCAAATTTCCGAAGCGTCGTGTGCAGCCCCTCAAACCGCTTATTCCGCTGATTAAGTTAGCCTAGAAGTTTCTCATCTGAAATGTGTGGTGTATTGCGAAGACGTTACATGGGGTACTGTAATGGCAGCAACATAGTCTTGAGAAGTTCCAAGAAAGGAACATATAGGCCAACGCCTACGGCAGTGCCCTATTCTCTCTGTTTCGCATCCGATATTGGCTTTATGTGTTCATAAGCTTAGTGATGGGTGGAACTAGATATATCCGGGCGATACTTGCAGCCCAAATTGGTGCGCTATATGAATAGAGTACCGGGTCCGGGCCAGGTTTAAAGCCGTCTGTCATATTCTCCATCTGTGGAGTTCCAATTTGGTCCCTAGCAGGGTAGAACTCCGTTCCCCCAATTGTATGACTTTGCCGGCACATGACCGGTAGAAACCGGCTAGATAACCAACAGCGTTCCATACGACGGCGGGGATGCAACCACACTAAATGTAGCATTTGTTTTCCGTTCAACCCATTTTCAACTTGAGTGCGAAGAAATCTCTTTTGATTCCGGCTCGTTGCTTACTTTGAGCTAAACGTATTGACTTTGCGCCAAATTTCCGGAGTCATATATATTTTAACTCAACAAGAATACTGCTCACTTCTCTCATCATCATTTGTTTATCTATGGTACCGTTGGAATGTGCGAAGGCTTCATTTTCCTTCGCATCTTGAACACACGTCCTATCAACCCCTTTTTTTCCCAGGGTTTCCGTGTTATCTACGTTAAGTTCGAATTATTTAAAGGTTACTTAGACGTGTTTTGAAAAACCAGTTGTACTAGGGCTACATAAAATGTGTTTTGCTTAAGAGCCTCCATATACCCATGACCAATCATTAGAAAATTTCAAGGAATTGCATTTTCTCTTGCGCATTGAAATCGCAATGGACCTCTCAATGCATTCAAAGTCTCGTTTTGACGTTTAAGAATGCCAGACTTTAGCAGTGATCAAAACACGAATGTTTGATATCTGGAGTGCCTTGAAACGGGGCCTGACTGCCCTACATATGGTCCTGCAACTCCCTCCCTCCAAATGCCGCGCCAAATCCTTCCTTTTCGTGCATTCTTCGGGCCACATGCATAAATTTGGGCATTGCCTTCCCAAATAGCAACACCAGCCGTTGTTGGGACGAAGAGATTTTCTGGCTTTGGAAGCAGTTAAAACGCTTCCATGTAAGTCCGAATGCGTTTATTGTGCTGCCAAGTACCGCCTGAGTGCGATAACCCAATGGTTTTGAACATGTAGATTAACGGTACGTATAGCACAAGCACTATGGCGTTTTTCATTGACATATAGTCAATTTCATTCCCTTTGACCTGTAAGGAGTAGTTTAGACTGTTTCCCCAGCTCATCAACACGCCAGTCCTTATTTTAATCTTCGTCACTACCATGTTCAATTTTTTGATAGTCTCGTCTGTCTGGACCATCATCCTACGCATGCTGTCGGTTCATGTTCTTGTTACTTTCCGACTGAGAAATCATACGGTTATTTTTCACTTGCTTCATTTCAAAATCAATGTAAAAACCTCAGGTACTGAAGTCACGTAATTTGTGTCCATCTCCTTATCTCCGCGACGTGAAGATTAACTGGCCAATGAATTACTACTAAGTCGTTGGAGATAAAATCTCTTTATTCAGAGCTCTTTGGATGTCTTTTAGTCAGAACGTCGCTGTCCACCTTACCTTACTGTTCGTCTCATCGTCGATATGGTCAAAAACCTATTGGGTTTCACTCTATTGGTGATTTTTACGCCCTCACAGTACTGTAAAAGGAGACACACAAAGAGTCTGAATAGTCAACATATTGATAAACACGGCACATTGGACAGACTTATGTCTCAGTTGAAGAATGTAACCATTTGCGGAATATGGATGGTTTAATTGTCCTTGCCTGCTATTCTCTAACCAGAAATACTCTTATCACAAAGACACCTGCATTATTCGCGGGTGTTTGAAAGGGGTTGTAGATTATTCCAAGCTCAAATGTCTTTCATGAAAGGCAGCCTTTTAATTGGTCTGCAGAAAATATTCCAGTGAAAAGAATGTATTGCTAAGATAACACGAGGTTCGCTGTAGCCTCTTCCTGTATGAGCGTATCAATTGATTCAATTTCACAAATAAAATGTTCACAGTTCATAAAGAACTTTGCGTTAACTATTACAAACAGGCATTTTTTGCGACTGCTTGAATAAGCAAAATGGTGTATTTTAAGATGACGGACTAAACATTTTATTGTTTAAGCTGCTGATTTAGTCGTTTTTCGAGAATCCTGGGCTCGCAGCGCTTACTAATTGTTCTATGGTATTCAGAGACTCCATACCCTTAGTTTATGTTAAGGTATGGCGATTTTAAGACCCTTGATTTGTCGCTACCTCAAATTGTTTTGAGGTAAGAGACAGTTGGAAGGTCAAATGTGCCAACGAATCGCGGCAAGACAAGAAGCACAATTCAATTTCTAATCTCAACAGTATAATTTGAACATCTCCGACTATTCATTCCCTGAAAATTGGAATTATTCTTGAACTTTTTTTCGATCTTTTTCTCTCCTCACGGACAACCTGAATTTTCTTCCAGCCATCGCTTCGTCCTGAGCGACACATAAAAAACCGCACGATTCACACCTGCACCCCATCAACCGTGCGCTTCAACAAATCAACCTTCAACACATAACAACCTACCCGCTGCAAACTCTAATCAAAAAATTAGGTCAACCGCGCTTCCAACCACATCTAGTCAACATTGAGCAACAGTTAAATCTCATAGGCCAAAACCAACTAAAATGAAATCCTGCCCATCTCTCAATCAAAATTATCCCTATTCCTTTCCAACGCGTTTGTTTACAGCGGCTGCGATGATGGTACGCTTTTTCATCAAACCTCCCCCTGATGGTCGTCGTAAAAGTTGCTGGGTAAAATTTCATCCAAACCTTCGCATAAATACTTAATGTTTTAATAAATTTAGTGCCTTCCTACAGTAGAACCCCCAAGTTTTCTTGAAGTATGAATTTTTCGAGAAAACCGTACGGACAACACGATACTGTATTAGAAAAAGGAAACGCAATTTGCACTCCATTTCCCCCTCCGCCATTGTACGGATCATCTGCCTCTCCATCGTTGCATCATATCACATTATTGGCCACATAGTAAATATGACGGTGCAAATTTTTACCTCAACTGAAATTGAGGTACGCAGGAAGTCTCGACGAATGGATATTGTGAAATTCTAAAAAACAGGTTTAGTCCTGGCTGCGTAGCTCTTATTTTTAAAAGTATTCCTTGCACTACAATGATTGACATATCACATTCCAGATATTTTTCGGGACGAACTGTACTCAAAATACATGTTATGGGGTTTGCGAAATTCATAATTTTAACAAGATCATGGGAGAAAAACGTTACAAGCAACTTTTATAATACTTTAGTTGAAATGTAAGCTAGGCTAATTTTTTAGAATTACAGAAGCGCCCCTTGATAGAATATGTGATGCAAAACACACAGTCCAGTCCTGAAATAAGCCGTGTTGCTTAGAAAAAACTTATACAGGGGAAGCTGTAAACCCCTCTGAAAACGGCCTACGCCGTCTTGTATACTCTAATTCACTTTCGACTGTGAAATGCTCCTGCTACATTAAAAATGAAAATGGATATTAGACTATCAGGTCTCCGCTGGAAACCCTGTATAATACACATTGGTGATGTCTTAGTATTTTCTAATAATTTTGATAATTTTTTAAAACATGGAAGCCAGATCCTAAAGTTTTTAAAAATAATGGCTTCAGTTTAAAAATATCAAAGTGTTCCTTCTTTTAAAGAAAAGTAGAATAACGAAGATCATGTGGTGAGCCCTGTTAAAATAGTTGTTTCACAGAACACCATCGAGTCAGTAGCTAAGTTTAGAATATCAGAAACACAAACCCACATAAAATTCTTCTTTCGATCATTTCATGTGTGCAGGCACTTCGTGCCTAACTTCTCACTAACAGAAATTTTGTGCGCCGTGGTAACTTCGCGCGCACAAAGGGGTGAAAAGTGATAGAGATGAGCGCGGGGGAACTGGCTGTGCGAACTGGAATGGAATGATGCGTGTGGCCGTGCGTGATGTATTCGCGCGGGGTAACGAGCTTTTGACTCAGAGACAAAACCAACCACCCCAAAAAGGATAACAAAAAGGGAGGAAAGGAAGGGGAAAATGAGAAGAAATACGGGAAAGGGCTTCTATTGGGGGCTTGACTTCTGTAACTACAATAATTTCTGGTTCTCCCAACCCCGTCGCCACCAAGGCTGCTTATATTGCGGCTGGGGAATCTGCCAAGGTGAGGCTCGTGGTCAAAAACAGCCGAAGGGAAAAAACCGTAAAACTAACTACACAGAGAAAATTACAGTAATATTCCTTAGCGCTATACGCCTTACTCTAAAAATTCTCAATAGAGCGAATAGCCAAAAATATGAAAATATTCCCTCCTACCGTACACAGAATCACAGTACGTACGAGTCCACAATGATCACCAAACCGAAACCTTTTTTGGATCTAACAACTTTACTGGACCGACTGGCACGGTTTCGTCTCAGACTATTGCAATTCGATCTCTCAATGTTTTTAAAATGGGCTCAAAAATCAGCTCTTATTAGCCCGATTCAGGATGCGTACATACGAAGAAAACACCGTCTAACCAGACTGTAGTACGTCCTAAAAGGTGTCCGCGCATTTAATGACGGCAACCGCTACCATTGTCTTCCAACCACGGAGTAGAAAATTATGCCACAACTTCGTCCTTAACCTCTTCTTGTACATATTATATCTTTTTTCTCTTTTGGGATTGATTTTAGTGTCTCCGAGTAAACAAAAACTACGATGTACTTGGAAATTCCGTCTTGGCAGACGGTTCAACGGGCCCCTTTCGCGCAGGCACCTCTCCCGATTTACACTTCATCGTTCCTTCCCCCATTTGTACGCGCGAAGAAAGTGATCCACCACGCCGCAACAAAAAGAGCTAACGGGTACCGCTGTTAAAGAATTTTATGTGATAAATGGGTAAGAAGGAGACCAAAGCAACGCACTCGCTAGCGTCAGGGGATAAAGAAGACGGGTTAATACCGGTACCCGGCGCTTCAGCCTGCTCAGGGAAGGGCTTAAAGGGGAAGGAGACAGTAGCACTTAGAGTGACTGTGATGGGGGACGGATGACCGGGTAAGCAACGCACGCTCGCTTGTTTAGACGGTCCTGGGGTCCCGTTGTGCGTGCACCTCACTAGGCACAAAAGAGGCGCAGAAGAAGGCTGGAGCTGGTAGATCCGGGACGCGATGCTTCAGCTCGCACAGAGAATGCTCCAGAGAAGTGTATCGTTTATTTAGACGGTGGCGATGAGATGGGTCAATGCGATTATACATTGAAGCGCGAGACGGGGACACGTGTAGCCTAACCTACAGTACTCTAGATAGAACAGAACGAATATAGTAGGCGTAGACACTATTTTAAGAGATGTAATCATAATTTCCTCCATTCCACACTGTTCGAAGTCGGCTTCTGTGTTTCCGGATTTGAGGCACGAGACGTGCTAATATTGATACACTCTAGGGAGTAGATAAAGTTAATAGTCCGCCGTATCGGAATTAAATCCCTTAAATACATTTTCCCGTTTAGCTACCTGGCCGTCTCAACAGCGTTAGTTCGGTAGGCTGTATTATTCTACAACGAATAAACCATTATTCTCTGCCTTCTGCGATGATAATCTATAAGAAGCGACGCCGGACTCGGGAACCTCTCGGAGATGATTAGGCCGAGCTAATCGATCAATAAAAAGAGAAAACAGAAGTGTGTTCCTAATAAACCTTGATGCACTCTATCGACTCTTTGAGGCATTGTTTAGTATTGTAGAACTCATACGATAGTATAAGAGCACCGACTCGGTACAATAAAATCCGAAGCGGGCAAGTAAGCCGCCTTCCGTCGAGAAACCTCAACAAGTATTTACGTTCCTCGTCCGAGCAGACGAGAAACTCCAATTCACATTCGTTGTTACCTAGAAAGACTGCGAGATAAAAAATTTGCATACAACGGGGAAGATGCATTTCAGAGTCTGGTGCACGCTTTTTAACAGATCCTCAAGGGGCAATCGAAGCCTCCACAGGCTTCCACTCATCACCAAACCGATGCACAATGCGCTGAGACAGTTTGAAAGGAAGGTTCTTCGCTACATGTTTGTGGATCATAAATGCACCAGATTCTTCACGATACTTGCATGACTCAGCGATTGTCTGAATAGATCTAAATGTGCACAAATCGGTGTCGGGAGAATCGCTCCTTTCGTTTCCGATCTCATTCTGTTCGTTTTCTTATAATACTTTATCATCATGCGTATTCTCGCTGGCCATAAACAGCAGCGTTTCGTGTAGCTCAAGAAAAAGATGGGGTGATATGGAAATTTTATCTTTATTTTCAGCCTCAATCTGACGGAAAACTCTGTGAACTTCTTTTGGAACGACAATAAGCTCTGCAAGTTGATTTGTTTCTCTCGATATCGGTGGTACCTCATCATCACTGATATGGAGCTCATCACTTAATTTCAAGATGTATTCAAGAGCTATAATGTATGCAACCTTTGCCGTTAGCCTTCAGTGCCACCTCCTGGATACATCATAGCGAAGCTCCGAAATGTGGTCTTTTTTCCGTTCTCCAACTGCTTTTCTTTAAAGAAAACGGATATCTTCGATTTGTAGTAACTCCATACTTCCTTTCGCGAGCGATTCGAGGGAATAATCGAGATCCTGCAAGAAACCATATCATCTGCTGCGTCTTTTTCCTGAAGACGTAACATAGAAGTGTGTTCATGTCCGTGATATTTTTTTCAGTGCAGTGAAACATTGCTTGAGGAAGCCGTTCCGATTTTGCTTATCTACATGTCACAAATATTGTATTGAAAGCAGGTTTGTCACCGTCAAAACGCCTTCCTGTATGCTTTATCCACAGGGACGTCTTGAAACGCGATCCAAGATTCGGGCTTTTGGAGCGTCGCGTCATCTGCTATGCCTTATGAGCGGCGATCAGATGTTTGGCATTAGTTGTGCACTGATTATCCTTTGTTGAGTCATCTTATACCTTTTCGGTTGATTCCTCTTACTTATGTGGACATTTATTCATGTGACGTGGGATAGAGACTCGAATAAGAGTAGGCAGATTGCGATGGAATCAGTGAACGCGGACGAAGAGAAGCAGACAAAGGCTCCACGAAGTTCGGCGTCGCTCATAGTCCAATACGAGAGCACAACGGGATTGCAAGAATCGTATCGGTTGGCACGTAATTGTCACCCATGGCTGATGAAGACAGAAATTTCGAAATTTCGAAATTTCATGGCAGAAAATCTTTTTTTTATATCTGAAGAAGAAAATAGAGCTCATATATGCCGAAAAAAATCATTGGCTAAAATTACGTATCTATTCGAATTTCGTTAGATAGTTAGTCACCGTCAAAAAGAACAAAGGACGTTAGTTAGTCAGTTAAAAATACGCCCCTGGGGAATTGTCTGCTTGCTTCATTATAACATCATTATAAAATCGTCAGCTAATGCCGTCACGATATATGCGAAATATGGGCCAGTCAAGTTCATCTGGACTACTATTCTTTGACCAGAAAAAATCTAATCACTGC
Source organism: Herpochondria borealis (assembly GCA_032274145.1). Lineage (NCBI taxonomy): Eukaryota > Rhodophyta > Florideophyceae > Ceramiales > Ceramiaceae > Herpochondria > Herpochondria borealis. Next base: position 13,465 of record JAVCKV010337439.1, read on the forward strand.
AGATACCGGCTATATTTGTGTGTGGTAGAAAGGGGCTGGTCATTATTCCAGGCTCATAAATGTTTCATGGAAGGCATTTGCCCACTTGGTCTGCAGAAATTTTGTCAGCGATAGAGATGTGCCGATCAGACAACCTGAGGGCCGCTCTAGCCTCTACATGTATGATCGTATTGATTATTCCACTTTCGTCGATGATCTCTGCACCATTCATATAGATACTTTTGGTAACAATAATAGACCAACCCTAA
>JAVCKV010337550.1:547-13712 GCA_032274145.1 Herpochondria borealis
CCCCCCCCCCCCCCCCCCCCCCCCCCCCCCCAGGCAGTACGTAAAACAATGCACCGTCACAGTGCTGCTGAGTTGCGTCAGATGTCGCCAATCCATACTCGCTTTCCGCACATGTGCGCGGCGGTGTGCTTCCTTGTAAGGTTGAGATACATACACACGACGTCACCAGAGCCGCCAGCAGCGCGGTGTGCGTCCCAACAAAGGCCTGCCTGCACACAATTGGGGACGCACAACACAACTGCCCCTTCTCTCAGCCTGGTGTGCCTCCCGGCCGAGAGATCCGCCAGTTTTTGTTTACTTTAACATGTGTCCAGGTTCAGCTTTTGCTGTCCGCGTGTCGAGTTTTGCGTGTGACCTTGGCATATCTCGTGGATGACGCTTGCCTGGCGCACATGCGCAAAACGGACACCTCTCCCCTCCTCGCGACTTTTCGTCGTCGCGGCGGGCCGGCGCGCGCCGCTGCATCATCTTAAGCTCATTTCTTTTCCATCCATCAACGCCCTTCTGTTCAAAACTCGCTGCAAACAAAACCAGAACCAAGTGTGCCTGACCACGCTCACGCTCACGGGTTGTGCGTGTGTTTATGTGGGTGCATGTTTGCATGTAAACGCACGTTTTTCTCTGTTTCTCTGTTTCTCTTTTCTCTTTTCTCTTTTCTCTTTTCTCTTTTCTCTGTTTCTCTGTTTCTCTTTTCTGTCTGTTTCTGATTCTGTTTCTCTTATTCTTTCTTTGTTTTTCCTTTCCAAATCGCGCCAGTCTGGTTCTCTCTGCCTTGATTGGCGTACGACCCAGTTGCAGCCGTTCACCTCCCAAAAACCTCCTCGCCGCACATTCGCGTACGCGCGGTTGCCCTCCACCCGGACCACCTCACCAAGTGTGCGTCTCCTCGCTCCGGCGAATCTTCATCCTGCATGACATGCCGTTTTACCTCTGATTCCATGCAATGGCGGAGTGGAGGCGAGGGAGAGATGAAGTGTGGCGGAGAGGAGAAAGGAGAGATGGCCCGAGGCCCGCGGCAGAGTAGATGGCCGGTCACAGCACCCTGGCTGCCGGTACTGCCTGTATTGGCCAGAAAAGTAAGGGGGCGGGTTGCTCCGACGTAAGAAAAGATGTGAAGGTGATCTATCAGTAGCAGTGGAAGGATGTACTGTAGAGAGGTCGGCCAGCGCCCTCGCAGCCCAGAAAGCGTCATTCCGGCGGGTCGTGTTGTGCCGCGCAGTCGACTCGAAATTTCATTTTTCGGCCATTCCATGCTCTTATAGAATAGTTCTGATCACCGCCCATTTTATGCCGTTTTCGGTTGACGTCGGTAGATGTACCGCGCTTTTGGCTTGAATTTATACCAACCTTCCTTTCGCCTTCGATTAAACTCACAGGCACGTCACTGCCTCCAGTGCATGAATGCCGCTCCGCTGCACTGTTCTCTCTTCTCTGGCCCTCTGTTCTGGTGCACTTGCCGACTATGGTACCTGTTGCTGACCACAGTGTAAACTGCATGCGCATTGCAATATGCAGGGACGTTGAAAAGAGCGGAATATAGCGTCCGCAGTACAGTTTTAGCTATGCCTGGGCCGCAGTCCGAGTTTTAGGGTATTTTTTGAACCCATTCAGTGAGCGCCTTGCTGTCACAGGGCAGTACGGCACACGAACTACGTGGCTAAGTTTGTCCATATCGCAATAAATGCTATACCTGCATTTAAAACAACCATACAGTCAGACGCATCATAGTCTCCCAACGAAAGCTCCGCCGGAAGTAACACCGTTTCGTGCTGCACACCATACTAAATAAGTGTTGCGTCATCTGAAGGGGAGGCACAGGCTGACTATCCCCATGCTATGTGTTCCCGCCTCGACTCATCGCTGCAATATCCACCGCTGCAGGTAAAAATATAGTTCGTCCAATCAACAAATTCATGATGTTATACAGAGAGAAAATCGCAACACATGCAAACCTTCTCGAATGCAGAATATTCACGACTATTGTTTAAAGCAATTCAAACTGCAAGTTGAACACCGAGATCAGAAAAGAACATCTTCCTCGCATGACTGCCCTTTTTGAGTGTCAAAACACCTGCCTTTCGTACTTCTCTACCTATAACTGCCCTATCTGAACATGTCGCAACTATCCGCCCTCCCTCTTCATTCTGCCGATACCACTCACAAATGAGGTAATATTTTGCCCTGTGTGGAAAAAAATGAAGGTACTGAACAACCACATCACTGCACTACATTGCATCCGGTCTCTCGCTCTCTTCTTCCTTCTTTCGAAAACGATTATCCCTTATTCTCTTTATTTTTCTCATTCATCCATCCACTCCGTCAGTTTATGGCCTCCTAGGTGTTGTGAAAGCATAGGGGTCACTGAATTGACGAAAAGGAAGCATGGGGAGGGAGAAGAATGAAGAGGGCAAGAGGACAAGGGAAGAAATTTGATCGGTCACCGCTGTCTGGCTTTTCGTTCATGGTCAGCCGGTTGGGCGTAGGGTGTCTCCATTTAATAACCTTCTTGTACGTAGGTCTTCTGTCGGTAATGTAACGTATTCTCCTGTATTCATAGGCCATTAGAGTTACACAAAGGAAGCGTAAGGGTGGAGGTGATCTACTGTGGATATACAGTCAAAGCTCTCTAAGTTGAACTTCTCAGAGTACCTACTTTCGTTCCCTATACGGAGTAATTTCACTAGGGGACCACATGCACGACTTAAAGGCAGCCAGAATGGCTAAAAACCGAATAATGTTAGTCTTCATCGAGATAGGAGAAGCACGCTCGAATGATTATTATTTAACTTAAAATATTATTTTACGCTGAATAAAAATCACTAAACTAGTTTTGACTCGCATTAAATGATTCAGTTTAGACCCACTGAAAGCATAGTTTACATATCATACAACAGGTGAAGTTCAAGGTGGTGTCGGTTGAAATTAAAGCCAAAATGCCTCGTAGAAATTATGCATTCTCTCTGAAGGGAGATAAGCAGGTAAACTTTACTGCTATTTTCGTTCCACAATGGACAGCAATATCTCGACAGCATCATACAATCGGAAAACCTGTTCATGTGCTTGTCCAGATGCAAAAAGATCCTCTTTCATAACATGAGAGATTTCTACCAAAGCAGGATGTTTCACGACAGTGCGAACCGCGATGAGAAACAGGCTCTCCTTAAAATTCTTCGATGAAATCATCCCATTCTTCAGAGATGCCTGCTCGAACACGTGCGAAAATGCCCACTTCATCTCGATGGCAGGTACTACAGGCGCTGGAAGCCCGCTAGAAGAGGCCTGTCCCGGACGAAGCTTCTGCTTCCAGGACCGGCCGATGGGTTTTACGATCTTCCTTCGCGTTGACCCGCCATCCCAGCTTGGACCTGACGCTATCATAGCAGGATCACTTGTTGTCAGCGTCTCAATCACCTGCTTGAGACACAGGTCATCCTTGAGGTTTTGAACTTCTAGAATTGGCCCATAACCGATATGGCAAAGGTCTTCGCTAATACCCAGCGATCGTATCATCTTATTCTTAAGCACCGGCCGCATTCTGTTGTAAAACTGAACGACCCCATTCATTTCCGAAGAATGATCGCAACAGAAGTATGCAGAAAGATAATCTGAAAAATGATCCTGTAAAAAGTTCGACATTCACAACAGAAAATGATAGAATGTTAGTTGTAGTTGTACACATCTTTTGAACGGTTTACACGACGGAAAGGAATAACACACCTTGTACCTTTTTGTATCACTACGCTTGAAGTTGTGAATGCTCCATTGTTGAATTTCTTGTGTCGAGAAGAATGGAACTAAACACTTGCCGTGGCATTGCATGTCGATTGAGGACTCAGTGATGAGCCATAGCGAACAGTACTGCCAGGTCATGCTGAAATTGAACCACCACAGAAAATCAGACGTTGACACAATATTCATGGGTGCCTTTGCAACTTGAAGGCTCATCCAGTCCAGCCAGTTTTGCTTTGCATTGACAGGAATCGCTCTGTGTCTCGCGAAAAACTCTGGCATGACATCCTGCCAGGTGTCACGTAGACATGATTCAGAAAGACCAAACTTGGCGTGGTTCAACCCAATCGTCGTGACATCGCTCCCGACCAGAAGGTCGCCGTGCGTGGCATGCACGACCAGAAATTGGCTTTGGTACCTGACCAACTTGAATATTTCGTCCAGTCGTGAAAACATCTGCAGACGCGGATGCCTGTTCACTACGTTAAAGAGAAACCACTGACTTGGTCTCGTCCACGTTTTCGCCCTGGCGATGAGCAGCCGATGCAGCTGCGGCATCGTCGCGACGCGGAGAAAAGCTAACACCATGCATGATGACTCGAGATCGCCCGTCCACACTAGCTTGATGTCCATATCAATTCGCTCAGCCTGCGCGAGAACCTCGCGCGCTCGTGCATGGAGCAGGGCGTCGAGTGGGGTCGCAAAGGCAGCATCGAATTCGGGGATCGGGTCCAATACCTTGACCGGGATATGACGGTGCAGAGTGGCGGTCCGGTCTACCAGGAAGATACCGAAGAAGCGCTCCATGTAAGAAAGCAAGTCCGGGGGCGGGAGCGACAGTGTGGCTGCAAATCTTAGCAGGTATGGCGTTGCAATTTCGTAAGCGACAAACGGTGGAACCGCACGCGTTGCCGGCGGGTCTTTGCACGAGGATGTCTGCTGCAAGCGGGTCAGCTCGGTCTTGAGCCGCTTCTCGTGCGTAGAGAGTGGACCTGGCCAACAGACTTGCGGTGGGAATATGCCAGTTGCACCCGTGGACAACTGAACGCGAAAGGGCGCATAAATGTCGATCGGGAGCGAGACCTCGCCTTCGAAGCGCCTGTTTGAGCCGAAGGGGTGGAAAAGCGGGATGTCATCCTCAGATATGTTCATTCTGGGGTTGAAGGTTGATGAATAGGCGTGTTGAGATTCTTTGTGGCACTCAGCGAATGTAAGAGATGGCGTGTCAAGCGAGGAAGAGCAAGATGAAGGGGAACCTTAAAAATATGGGTGACTTTGTTTGTGTCTCTTGAGACAATGTGTGATGCAGTTCTCCATAACTCGCAGCTGGGTTTGTACACGTAGAGTGCATCGGTGGGGCACAACTTTTGATATGTACTCAACGATGATTAAGGGATTGAAAAATGTCAGGCGATTGGTGAGAAACAAATGAATGTCCACGTATGCTCCATTAGAGATAGCATTGTGTATTGCACGATACATGGGAAGCAGTACAGGCATATATCCACATCTGCAATAGGGTCAAGCCATGGTTAGCGACTGATAAGGCCAACTGAAGCCGATTTGACTGTCACATCCACTCCAATCCGTCTGAATATGATTCCAATAGCGGGAATCTTTGAAATCCATAAAACATTTTTATAAAGAATAATGAGACATCTTTGATATCGTGCGTTATTCAGTTTACTGGTATGTTACTTCTTCAGAACCAGCCAGAAACGCAATTATTTTCTATAGAACACAGCAAATAAACCAATTAAATATGTACAAGTGATATATAACAATGTACATTTTCCTTATTAACTTAGTCCTGAACGCCATTCACTATTACGAGCACTGGAAAACTAACTGTAAAAGTTCTCAAAATAAATTCCACTCTAAACTGTTCCACAAAGAAGAAAAATGGGTTTCCGTATTTTCTATAGTTCGGTAAAAACCATGGGAATGTAATGAACGAAGGGAGAGCAATAAAATACTACAAGTTTCCAAAGCAAAGGAAAATAGAGTTGCGTAGATACATCGACGGCCAGGGACCGACTAAAACCTCGGTCAGATAGACAGTTTGTTCGATTAATAAGCAACGAAGATGCGGCGAACGCTACAGGTCACAAGATAGGATAGTATTTGCACTACCCCGGAAAATATCAGAAATTAATATTTAAACCAAAAATGAAAACCTCCGGTACAGTTCAGTACAGACGACGCTTTTAGGTAAGAAAAGAGGTATGGCCATACATGACACAAAGGATGACTTAAGATGAAACCAGCAATATCAGCTATTCAGCTTTTGATACGTTGCAATGCTATTTGCAGTGATACTTACGCCAAACAGTACGTACGTACTTGACAGATTGCCATGCAATTCACAATGGAGTCGCACAAGTCCTAAGTGTAATAATTATGCCGAGAATGCTATTTTCGGCCTAAGTGGAAGCGCTCTGGTGATTAAATGGCCAAGATAGAATTATCAACAGATATAAAATACTTTAAACTTTCGCAAGGAATATCATAATGATAGTATTACAATAGAGTAATGTGTTTTCGAGTATGAATATGCATAGGCTGTTACTTCACCTATTTATGCATTCTATTACTGATTCTAAAACCTCCTTTTAAATGATTATTATGTAATGATAATATCGTTTAATCTTAAAGTAGAAAGAGAAGTGGAAAAAGATAATGTTGCTAATAATATTGTTACACAAAAACCGGAATTTATCAATAGAAAAGCTAACAAAAGAATGTAGGTAAAAACTTCTAATCTAAAATTCAACTTAAACATTTGAAATTTGAAACCATACAGAAATTATTATTTCTAGAAACTATGGCTATTTATTCTTATTACTCGAAATTAACGGACTGGATTAACATTTTTTTGATTACATTTTTAATCGATTGATAGACAATCTAGTTAAACAGTTAATCAAACTAAGTACAAAAAGTCAGAATAATTAACTTGCTCAGAAAGTTCATGGTATTGTACACTTGTAGTACCAAATTTTCCCTATTTACTCTTGCATAAGGCCTATCGCAAAATGTTTCTAACCCTTCTTGAAATAATTAAACAAAATAGACAGCACTAGACAATAGCTATCGCGGAAGGCGATTATTTTTGAACGTTTATTCTAAAACAATGAATACATCAAAAAAATATTTAAAAGATAAAATGTATTGTACTTTTCATTTTTTTATTTTTGATACATCCAATAGCCATTGTTGCACCTCAGTATGAATCTTTTGAACTTCAAAGCTATGGGTAATTAAATTAATGAACGAAACATAGAAATTGTTTGTAACATTGTTTGTCCTCATTCCGTTTAAATCTGACCGATGTCTCGTAGGGTAGGATAATGTTTCATTAGTAAAGCAGTATTGTTTTAAAACCTCGATACAATTTTATGAAAAGATAACAATTTTAAGTTACTCAAATGTAATCGTCACACAATTATTCTTGCAAGCTTTCGAGATTAAGACTACCGTACCAGGAATAAATTCCAATTTTACAAGCATCAAATCTGTTTCAAAATTTTTGAAAATCGAAAACACTTTTTTGCAATTGAACTCCGATAGCATTTTTATCGATTCCCAAATAATCATCTTGAACGGGAGTGGATTTCATTTGTTTCAATTTTGTTCAAAATTTTGAACTGTTTAGTTAGACAAGGCCACATCCGGGGTCCAATTTTTCACATAGAACAGGTCGTATCCACTACATTCTAGTTGGTGGTTATATGTGGGTGGATCGCTACTACCACTGTGGAGATATAATGCCCACTATGCGTCCTGTGCAGGTCACGTGCCCATGTAGGCAATGTAATTTTAAAGAAATCCGCCAATGCACTACTAGTGCAGATAGTATCTTGTAGTCCGTCTCTCTGAACCCAATTTACTTTACGTCAATGGCAGTTGTCGTGCTTCCCTTTCAATGATTGGATGCGTTTAGATGACCCATCTATCCTTGGGCGTACAGCCGGATGAAAAAAGAGGTTCAAATTTCGGGAAATTAGGTCTGAACTCAAAATTTTAAACTCAAAAATTTAAAACAGATTTGGAAGATTTTACACCTGGATGTATGTAACTTAAGATTAGACCCTCGTTGCTCATAATCATAATCCACCTGGATTTTACGCCTTTATTTTCGACTAGACCCCTTTTTAGGGAACCGATAAGAACGCTCTAGCAGAGAGTACTGAAGGACGAACTCAATACTGTAGAAACCAATCTTCTGGGTTTTATTTCTCGTTGAGTTTGAGAACATCGACAGAATATATATACAATAATTAAACGCCGAGAAGGTGCTTTGAATGTGAACAGATGCAAACATTGCGTTTAGATCTTTCTATTCAAGACCTCTCCTGTGCTGAAAATTCTGTAAACAACGTATTACAATAATTCCTTCAGCTCGACAATTCTGTCAACTTTTATTTCAACTTCCTTTCGGTTTTTTCTTCTGATCGCTTAACTTTCTAATTATTGTCTGTTACCGTATTAAAATATTCTTTCCAAAGTTGGAATTTCTCAAACTTTTTTGGACTGTTCAATATGGTCAATCCTTTGCAGCACGATTTCTGTTTTTTATCAATTGTACACAATACCGTACTAAACATCAACTGCAAAGCTACTGTTTTCGATCAGCACAAGATTTGAATGCAAGTATTCTACTCGTCGCAAGGAATGGTGAGAATGTTTACTTTTCGCCCCTTTGAAAAGGGCGCGGCGGTTGGCATGGAGCTTTCGAGCTGAGTTTGTTTCAAATGACGTTGGCGACTCACTTTTCGGCAAGCGGGTGAAAATGAACGACTCCTGATTCGTAGATCTGAACATATCAGTGAAACTCCATATTCAGGGGATTGACCACTAACAGCTAGTAATATGTTATGCATGTAACTTGCAAGTGTATTCGTCCTATTTATAAACCAGGCATGCTGATCGGGACGCTTATGAACGCATTGAGATTCAAACCTCTCCCTTTAAGGATTATGAAACTTGATATATAATAATCGATATTGATTAAAAATATTGAATGAAATTGACATTGTTTTGATTGTAGGACATTACAATAATACAATAGATACTATTATATTTTATTATACATTTATACGTACTGTGCTAAAAAAATAGCACAAAAATAGTTAATAAAATATTTGAAATTTATTTTCTGTGAAAACATCGCCATCATTGCCAGCCGAATGAAGGGGTTGACGAATAAGTTTAATGAGGGAAATGAATGCGTATGAAGGTCGAACAGCCACAATTTTACACAACACATAAATGGGCCACAAAAGTCGCTTTTTCAAACACCACGGCATTCTAAATGATACCCCGAGTAGTCCATATAACGCCTAAGAGCAAGAAGTGGAACCTGGTTGATTCTTCTTGCTTTTACAATGCCCTGCACTGTAACTATTCAAATTCTAAGAATCCAGAAAGATTTATTGCACATAATAGATTGTATATGAGTTTTTTTAAACAAACCAAGTACCAGTTTAACACGTTGTGGTTGCTCGGACGTTTGTCAAGAGGATTTTATTTCGCTTGCATACTTGATCCCCCGACTCCCCCGACGAGATGCAACTACCCGATGTTGGAGATATCTTCCATTGTTAAACTGTGTTTTTTTTTATGAAAATCGCTTTTTGGTCAACAGCGTCCTGATGCTCTCCAAGAACATGTGTAAAGACGCTCTTTTATAAATAGCCCCGACAAGTTAAGGGTACATTACAGTCGCGAAAAATTCAAAGAACTGATTTTGAGTAAGTTGCGTCACACACACTACTACGATGAAAAATAGTCCTATTTTTGCTCTAAACCCCCGCCTACAACACACTCCAACCAGACACTGCTAACACACACATAATACATCTGGTGTGTGATTTAAATTCTCGTAACGCCCAAAATACTTTCTGAAATATTTTGAAGAAATAACTGCAATCTCATCTCTTCCGCGTCGTCAAAGCAGCTGGTCGTTCAAAACTTGGGCGCACATTACGCTAAAGAAAGAGTTTCGTAGCAAGAGATCCAAGTACCTGCGACATGCGATAGTCTGCGAAAGTGACAAGAAATACTGGAACGGATATGAACAGAGTGTACAGAACATGAATTTCGTATTGAACATTAGGACTTGTCGGGTGTTGCCCGCTATCTACTGCTTTCATTAGTTGTGATATCAGTGGGAAATCGGAGTTCTTTAACGCCGAGCGGCCTCTTAAGGATAGTTATTGTACATTACAACCACACATTTCGGTAAATTCGGTGAACTTTATTCAGAGTGAAGGTGTTAGAAATGTATTTCTATTTTCAAACAGTTGTCAAAATCATTGAAAACAAACCGCATCGTTTTGCAACAATACTTCAATTATTTTTGCAAAAAATCGGTTTCGGAGACTGAGGTTCCCACCTGAAGATGTTTACTCTCTTATGGCTCACACCAACCGCTTTCATGCCCCCAATTATAAAATTTAGGAGCCGCATGCACAAATGGGTGAAGCTTTCCCCCTCTCGAAAAACACAAAGAAACATGAAAAGGTGACTGATTTCAGAACGAGGTTACTACCGAGAAGCTCTCCATCGTGTTATCGCACTCGTTGCAGTCTGAAAAGTAGTCCTGCAAAAGTTGACCAGGTAGCGGGTACCCCGATGACGTTCTCGTTCGATACAACACCGTTCACAATAGCAACAACCGATGAGAAGTCCACTGACGACACAGTAGGTGCAATACAGTCTGCGACAACCCTCTGAGAACCGGAGATAAACGCAGTTGCGTGATTGAGTGATGCGTTGATAGAATGATTCGCAGCGGTCTTCCATGGCTGACTCGAGCGTGTGGCCCTCTTCTGCTCGCTCAGTTATACTCAGCACTTCTTGCAGCATGTAGTAGTTATTTGTGCAGACCTGATTCACGATCAGTGATATCAGGAACCGAGCCCCGTTGAGGGTTTGTGTCATGGTTGTTCTTCAATGGAACCAGAGACCTTTGACTGGATGTTTGAGGGAAATTGAAAACAAGCTCTACTGCATCAGAGGGAAAAGGTTTCCTTGGTTGTTCGAGGAGGGACTCATTTATTACGAAAGAATGTGTGTAGCTTGTTTGTTTGTTTGAACTCCTGAGCTATGATCCTCTAGTAATAATCAGATCGCTCTACAAAAAAGTTTCAGAAGAGATAAAACGGATACAATGAAAATACCCATGCATGGTTCTACCCAGACTTCCTGATTTTCCGCATCAAACGGCGAGAGCTCGCTCAAGGCCAATTCCCACATAGAAATGATGCATTTATTTCCAAGAGCAATATTTTAACAGAGTTTTCGAAATTTCTATACGTTTCAAAAGCAGATGGGGGTTTCAGAACGGGCAACAGGAAGCCGCAGTATTTGTAATGCCGATTTTTCTTTTCAATAACCATTTGCCGTTTTTTAAAAGTTTTGATTAAATGTGATAAAAGCGAAAAAATTACTGCATCATGCTTTGGTTGAACCAGAATTTTAAACCATCCGCTCTAGCCTAGATGTGATAAACCTTATCCGGGCAATTACTGATATAGGTAATAATTTTTATGGCTTGGGCAACTCTAAAAAGTGAAATTTTGTCATCACTGGCGCGGAAAGTGTTCACAGCCCTATGAATCACCAGCAGAAAATAATCTAGATCATAAGTATTTTCGCGTGTGAAAGTTAAGTCGCCCGACAACGCATAAAAACGGTCTAATCCGGAACATTGAAAACTGAAGAACACTTAAACACGAACACATGAGGCCAAGTACACACAGAATTTAATGTAAACAGCGTGACCATCAATTATTAAACACGTTACCATAATCTACCAAAACGTATAAAGCGTTCTTAGACGGTAACAGAAAGCAGCCGTGAATTTATTAATTATGGCTACAGAAAATACAAAACGCAATTTCAAACGTGTCAAGAGGGCACGAACATTTCCGTTCCAGTTTACTTACCCAATTTTCGAGGTATATGTTTTGTTTTAAGCTTCTTTTTTCTCATACACTCCTCGAAATTTTAACTCCACCACTACGCCAATGTCGAACTGTTCAACTTACGTACTCTCCGGGCCAGCGTCTTGAAAACAGTAGTCATCAATTTGCAACTGGAAGTGCCTGTACCGCGGCGTTGGGTGATGTGTGGCACGGTAGCGCTCTTGAAAGACAAAATTAATTTAACAGGTGCGAAAATTAAAAGCAGCCACCCCCAAATTCAGGCCACTTTGGGGTCTACGTGGTAGCATATTCCAAGGGGTTGATGTATACTCAGGAAACACGTTTTGCGTACCCGTATTAAACTTAACTGTGATCCATAAGGTTTTCATAATTATCAGAAAAGTGCATGTGACCCTAATTTTTAATGCAAATATCGTAGGACTGATATGGACCAAGGTGATTCGTGCACTTTGATAAACAATTTTCCCTGAAAAATCAAACCAGGAATATTTCCAGTTAATCACTTATTCAAAATGTATTAGCAAAAATGTGAATTCAAAATCAACATATAGAAAACATAGAGAATCAGCATGTTTATATCGAGTTAAAAGCAGAGAACATCCCATCTTAAATTCAAAGGTAACCGAATATTTTATGGAAAAAGAATGTAAGAAACAAATACTCACCAGATCTAAAAACATTCAAAAAACCTCTCCGTATTCTAAACTACTCTGCTTATCGTTTTTATGTATTCGTTTAGGATTCATCAAGCACATATATGGTATTTTACCCTGATCTTTATAACATATAAAGTAACTTAAACGCAATAATGCCTTCAGGTACATAGTTACACTTTAATTGCTATGAAGGCTCCATTTTAAGTACATGGAAGTTCATAAAAACAGAAGTAAGGGCCTATGAATTTATTCATAACCAGATAAATGTTGCAGTTTTCTATTGATGCACTTTTTCGTAGAATTTTAATTTTTCTTGCCAACTTCTCGACAAATGGTAATGTTCGTTACTACTAATTTTATTTGATAATATATATTACCAGGCTGGTGGTATGGATGCTTACTGACTTAAAAGGTTATTAACACCCTCAATAAAGATAACCTATTGAAAACATCTTCAGTGCATGAATTCTTTTCACAATTGATACTTAGACCAAGGATATCCCTAAGAACGGGATGTAACGTCCTAATCTTGCACAGGCACGTTTGCCCCGTGAAATCTCGTTCACGAGGGCAAAACATACCTTCGTTTGTCGATAGAAATCTTAGTGCATAACGGACTGTGGCACACAGTGCACATACTCGTATTCTTCTTCGCAATTACATTGTTGCATAGGGTACCTGTGGAGTACAGTAGGTTGGTAGAGAAGCAATGGCGAGGACCATCCAAGCTGGAGGCCTGCGTCGCTTTTTATTATACAAATTAGATAAACAGTGTTCGCTACTCGCACACTGTGAAACTGTCTACAGTAAAAATTTACACACGAGCAG
>JAVCKV010337661.1:0-13712 GCA_032274145.1 Herpochondria borealis
CGCAGTATGTATAGAACGCTCGGCGGCTAAAATTCCGATAGCGGGGCTGCAATTCTCGTGCTCTCCCGTACAAGCCCCGCTCGAGAATTTAGTGGGTAACCACTGGACTCTTTAGACCGCATCAACAGCGATTGAAACGGTCTGAATGTCGACCTCATCATCACTGCACGGAGAAAAATGATATGTTCAAGTAAGGATTCTCCTGTTCTGCATAGCCTCGCACGTTGGGGCTTGCCTTAAAAAAGCCGTCAGATAGGCCCAGATTCATGTCGTCTGCAATGTTCCGAAGTGAGGATTGGAGGTCTAGTCAGCCTGGCCAGACGAAGCATCGGGCCAAAAGAGAGGATAATTTAATTAATCGCGCTGCACTAAAACTGCGCTTGCGCGTTCGATTAGGACCTACCCTTCTGCTTGAGCATTCGTGCAGTATAAAGAAATAAGCCAATCTCCTACATATTACAGCCCTCGAAGCACCCTTGTCCGACTGTGGTCGGACGGCGTCCGATAGAAGTACCAATTTTTAAACTGCTATAAGTTACAATTAACATCCATGAGCGGTAACCGAATATCTCAAGAAATTTAAGAAAGACGCACAGTTCGTGCGCGACCATATTGCGCCCAGTGACCAAGCAGAACTACGTTCGCACGAAATACCATTGTGAACTGGGTTTTCGCAGCCTGAACGAAGAAGTCGCAGCACAGCAGCGTAAGTATTAATGAAGGGGAAAGGTTTGATCATAGATATCAAGCATTTTAGAGAGTCACGCAGTATTTGCGCGAAAGTAGCAAGAAGAAATCCTCGAGACTAGCAGCCAAAGTGATGCGCAATCTCTGTGCGATACTACAAGACGTGTGGAGTATCTCGTTAGGTAATCTCGCGAAGGCCAAATGGGGATTTCCAAGGGACAAGAAAAGCCAGTCGCCCGACTCCTTGGCACTGTGTTCTTGCATAGACCGGCAATGTCCAGACGGTTGGATTATAGGACAGAACCGCCTCGATCCCAAAAAATCTAAGATGGTTGAGAAAGTCGCGCATTACCTGACTGACGAACAAGACTTCAGTATTCGAAAAGCTCGTGGTGACCCTGGATAATGAGCGACGCGACGTAACTGACCCGTTGTGAGAAATAGCGATGAGAGAGGCAAGATTGCAGTCGCGCAGTATCTAGCACGACGCAAGGAACTCCACGTCTGCAGGAAAGATCCCAGCGGCGACCCGTTTAGAAAGGCGTAAGCAGAAGGCGGTAGAAGGAATTCGCATATTTTCTGCGTGAAAACAAGGTCACGCAATACTGGCGTGAAAAACGGTCGTTCAATACTTACAAGGCAAGAATAATGTCCTTCCCCGACCCATTTGATGCACCCAGACGAAGGAACCCGTTGGTTCACCTCTCCGCGAAAAGCTAAATCTCCGCGAAAGGCATGAAAGAAGTCGCGCAGAACCTTCGCGACTCCGAGATCGCCAAAAAAGCGAGACAACTTAAAATTCAACCCACTGGAACGGCGGGCTAGGATGGAAAGAAGAGAATGTTTCTGCGCAACAATAAAATCGGCCGCACCATGATCCAGATTATATGGACGATGCTCCCTGGCCTTTCTCAAATACTCTGCACAAAGGTCGCCCAGTTACGTGACGACGTGGCGACGTGGGGAATAAGGACAAGAAAAAGATGCAAAACGGATGACGATGGGTCCACAATATGAGAAGTAGGGAAAATTGTTGCATTTCGGCTGCGGAGAAGTGTGCGAAGAACTTCGGGCCGTATCTGCGCGACGCTTGCGTACTATTAGAGTCTTGGGCGCGACTTCCTGTTTCTTTCTTTTCCTATCACCTGCACCTGGAACCGCATCTGGTGCCTTCTCGGCACAAGTCATAGTCTGCACCGGCCTCGCAACCGGAAAAGTCAGGGGACGTGGACTTGGAAGCGTAGGTAGAGGTGGAGGTGGAGGAGGAGTACAAATGGGCAGCGGTGAAGTTTTCACATCTACCAAGCTGCTCTCATATGGTGCTTCTGGTATCTCGCCCGACGCACGGGGCAGGGACTACTCAAACGGCGCAAGAGCGCACTAACAGACATGTTTTGTGGAATAATCGGATCGGGTTCCCCGAGCACGTCGAGTGGGACGTAACGAGTAGGGCGTAGCACGTCGAAATGAAACCTCTTGGTATGGAACGAGGCGTAATGATCCCGCGTCAACTGTAAGAGGGCCATGCACAAATTACTCCAGGAAACTCCAGGCAGCGGAGCCGAACGCTCCGCCTGAGGAAT
The DNA here is from genome assembly GCA_032274145.1 of Herpochondria borealis. Taxonomy (NCBI): domain Eukaryota; phylum Rhodophyta; class Florideophyceae; order Ceramiales; family Ceramiaceae; genus Herpochondria; species Herpochondria borealis. The sequence continues at coordinate 2,271 of JAVCKV010337661.1, forward strand.
CTGCCCCTCATAAACACGAGCGTGTAGATAAGGTCTGCGGGATGGGCTGATTCTAAAATCGCTAAAGGAACCAGGAATGTACTAGGACCCAGACGAGCTCCGCGCTGATCAGCATGTCTGGAAGTTTGATGGTAAATCTGTCGGTCAGTGACTAGCGCGACTCCGGCCGCCGGCTCAGCTCGCCCAGCGTGTACTCAAAGCAACGAATGATCAGTAGAAAGGGCACAGAGAGAATGTCTGGCATACCGTTCTCGCCCATCATGTTTTTGCGCGTCATGCTTGCCGCCGATGGTAATTCGTACATGTTTATTTGCACGTCATCCTCGAAGCTACCGGTCTGGCCTTGGTTGTTTCTAAGAAGCCTTTTACACTTTTAAGGTTGATCCAAAGACATGTAGTTCCTTCCCCGTCATCCATAGCGCTTCATTTTTTCTTCATCATAAACGGATGGCACACCCTCGCCGCGGACTTGTCGCGATTCACACCCGTATGGCGGTATACACAGCTGCCTTGGTACGAATGAAAGAAGAGGATGATTTTGTGGATGTCTTTGTCGATGCGGGTACCGAGGAACGCCCAATGGTACACGGACGCCAGGGAATACGCGTATATAGCGTCGCGGTGGGATAATAACCGACCAGTAGGGATGCCAGTGCGGATGTTCACCTACGGACTCCAAAAAATACCGGTTTCGCACGCTGTGTATTTGACATCGCGCCACTCCTTAAAGCTCCTCCCGCACCCCATCTCCGCCCTCCTATTAGTAACTGTTTAGTATTTACTAAGGCTATTTACAATTGAACTGGACTCAGTAAAACCGCATCCACTTAGCGAATAGCGAGTCGTTCGTCAGCGCCTCCTCGCTAGCGGTGACTCTCACCGCGCTTAAATTTCGTATGGCACGCGCTGCCGGCGTTGGCACGCGCAACCTCAGGATGGCTTCCTGTGTTGTAAGTCGACTAAAGTACGTTAAGTATTTCACGGGCATGCTGTTGTTTCAGTTGATGATGTTGATGTTGATGATGGCGTCGTTGAAGTTGACGTTGGAATACAAGTTGACGGTGACCTGCGTATGTGGTTATGCGTATGTTTGAATATTTCCGTGGTATTGGTTTATAACCCTTATAATGCCCTCCATCGCATCCATAAAACACGCAAGCCAAGGTCACTGCCACCTCCGCCGCGCTGTTTAGTGCCGTAGTATTCCAGCCACCGACGGCTGTGAGAAAGGATAAAAATTTCCGCGCGGACCGCTGCGCCAAATTTGTAGCACGTTGCAGCATATTACCGCGTCGTCTAATCTGGAAAATCAACTTCAGCGCGAGGAGCCTTCAGCACATATATTCTTCAGAAAAAGGGACTGATCTCAAGGGAACGGACTGACATAGTCTCTTCTCATCTGGTCTCTCACATGATGGGAGAGGAAAAGCTTGATCTGATCAAAAGAGGCGCAGATTGCGCCTCTTTCTCGACTAACCAAAAAAAACTTGGGCGCCTCCCGTCTTCAACTTCGCAAACGGATTGGAAGACGCACTATAACTTTCACGTCCCGTGCCTGTTCACCGTGAGTGACTGGCGCCTCCAGCGCCTGTATAATTGAAAGGTCACGGGACCTGCAGAACGCCCTCTAGGAAGTCATCTGGTTGACCTCCACGCCGACGCCTCACTATCAATTACGGGTAACCATTCTCATGAAGAGGGACCTGCCGCGCCTCTCGCATTTCAATCACGCGGTTGATTCTCCACCCGCACGTCACGGCATGCTTCCCCAGGAGGCCCCTTTTTACCTACTCTAAACAAAAGAAGTAATTAGACGCCTTCGGCGCCTCTGCATCTGCCGCTTCGTATTTTTGCACCTCCGGAGATGGTGACGAAGGGGCTAGTAAATTGCGCCTACAGTAGCCTGTTTCAGTTGCAACCCGTCGTAGTCGTCTCAGTCAATTAAAGAGGCTTTGCAATGGATGGAAAACGGGACTGACGGCATGAAAATCACTGGATCACGATCGCACGCCTCGATAATGGACGATGTCGATAATTACAGGCACCTGAAGCGCCTGTTCGAGGCACGCACTTTTAATGCCGGACCAAACTACAATATTTTCCATCTTACCCACACGCATGATACCGAAGGCCCATACCAGGGGCATAGAGGCGCCTGTTAAAGGAAGTACGGATGTTTCGGATCGGACAGCGCGCCTCGGACGTCGCCCCTCATGTTTGGTCCGTGTAGACCAACTTGAAGTTTCGACCGTGCAGTAAGGTGCAAAGAAGCCCGCGCAAAGAATTGCGGAGAAGGCTACAGGTGTGGGCCACCGACGGTACCCGCAATTTCACGGCCATTTCTTCACTCCGCCATTCCTCCACTCGGTTTTATAGAGCAATTGAGCTAAATTCTCTGTTTCACGACATCGGAGTGAGGAGACAACCAATGCAACGGGTCTTGAAAAGCTAGTTCTTCGGTAGAGCAAAACGGGAACTCAACACATCTCCTGAGGGCTTCGTGTCGTTGCAAGAGATCTACAGTACGAAACTAGCAGCGACAGCATAGTACAGAACGAGCGCGGGTCAGAAAAGGACGGGGGTACGTGGCGGAAACGCGCGGTAGGGAGTGGAGGCCATGGAAACGTAGTGCGAGGCTACTGAGCGGATACTGGGTGGCGCAAGTAGATGCAGTTTTGGTCGAAGGTAAGATGGTTTATTGTGACTTCGACTCCACACAACCAAGAAAAAATTACAGCTAGTTGTATAGATCCATTGCACTTTAAGGGGTACACAGAACGTGTGGTTACACATGTGGTTACATGCTTCTTGCACCGTGCTCACGCATACACGTGTGGTGCATCATGCATGTAGTGCATTCTTACACGTTTAGCAGTGCATAATGTACGCAGGTAATAAACGGTGCGCGAATTACAGTAGCGCTCAAGCACTACCTTACAAGCCCCCCACAATGTAAGCGTGAAGCCGAATCGGCTTCGCGAAATCCAGAAATAAAGGTTAATTCCAGCCGATGTGGCGGAACGAATGAAGTAATAGGTGTGCATAACTTGAGACGGGGTGCATGCTACGGTAGACAGAGTAGCATGAAACATACCCGGGTGTAAAAACACACAGTTGGAACACCCAAGTTCGCGGTCTGTGCCTGTATCCGTCAGCAAATGGATTTTCCGGCATACTTCTCGGGGCGCCAGCCGGTCGTGCCGGTCATTATATCGTGTACACCTCAGACCACCGGTTTTAGGTGAACGTGGCGCTGTTTAAAGAAACTTAGAACGGCGGTCGTCTTCATGCCTGGACGCATCGCTCAGGGCGGAGACGATCATCCGCATAGAAGTTGTCTCTCGTGCGTCTCACGCCCACTGAGAATCGAGCGAAGTGCTCGAGGGGAAGTGTAGACAGTTGCGCTGGCTTGTAGAGCTGGCTTTCGGTTGCGGTGGTCTATGGTTCGTCGAGCTAGGTTCGAACGCAGATCTGCGTGTAGGCCTTGGAGTGTCAGCAGCCCATAGTTAGCAGGGCCTCTTCGAGAGCTGTTCTCTAGAAAGAAAACATCTGTTTGATGTATGCCATTCTCGTGAAAAAATCATTCGATGTCTCGTCCAACAGGACGATGGCTGAGATAGAGAACAAGCTAGATATTTTCGTGGTCCGTTTTCTGCCACAGGGACGGGTTCCGGCGGAATTAGACCGCCTAGGCGCATGGGGAATGGGTAAATAGTGGACAAAACCCGAGTACCCTGAATAGAGCACTTTCTAGCGTCGCTCGATCGCTTCGAATTTTCTTCCGCCGAGGGATCGTCGATTTAAGTACATGCGTAGGCACTGAGGTCTTAGGTGGCACTAGTGGCATGAATCGTAGATATGTGACGTGTTATATGAATTTTTGTCGTAAATCGGAAGAGTATTAGCGATTCGACACAGCCTCCACACCGTACATATGTAAGTATCGAATCTTGATTGAATTGATCACACGTTGCTCTTGCACGAACTAACGCCTCTTTCACTGTAGGTACGACCTCCGAACCCGTTTCAAGGTGTTTCTCTTCATTGAAAGGCGGTTTGTCGAATGTCGATACAGCGTGGCAAATCAACGCGTGAGGATGAAACGTAACGTGTTTCATCGTGCGAGTTTCACGACGGAAGCTCGCGCTATTGCGTTTACAGACTTTTTGCTCCTAGTCGCCTGAAATTTTCAGGCACATAAGCTCGACGCACCGGGGAATCCTTTGGTCAATGCTGGGAATCTCAACCTCACTGTCGCGCTCCCCTTCGGGCCCTAGCTCGAGTCCTTCTTCCGCAAACGGTGAGTTACGTCACGAGATTTACTTGTTCATGCCGCGTACATGAGCTGATAGTATTGGAGAGCGGGTTGACTTTGCGTCGCAGATGTCGCCTTTTTCATCCACCGGACAAACGTTAGATCGTAACTGCCGGCTCTTACTAAAACTTGGGATGAGCTTTTTGAGCCTTTATTGCTCTAGGTATGCCCTTGGCTGTACCACTGTATTTTGACATGGCGCTGAGGATGGACTCGTCGCCGGAGTTAGTAGACCATATCAGGACTGCGCTCTAGCGGTGTGACGACGCGGTGCGGGTCCGGCTCTATATGCTTCGTGGGCCCCTTTCGTAACCTCATCCTCGGGTGGGGAATAGACAAGACGTTCGCACGGTTCCAGCGCGAGAACGGATACGTGTGCCATACTTTCGAGCTCCTGGACTCGGAGGCCCTGTCGGATGCGACTGAATTTTTCGCCGATCTCGTGCGCTTTACACAAGATCTCTTCACGATGAAACCTACGTCTGTTCTGTATGTACAGGCGTCTGGTCGCGAGGGCGGACCCCGAATGTTCCATGTCGATCGACGACCATGTTTTCGAGCAGCGTTTGCGCGCTCGAAATTGATGCTTCATCCCGACTCACTGAAAGTAGATCGCAGCTATTAGACTGGATGCGGTCCCCTCGAAGTATCTGGCTTGCCCAATTGGTGGGTCGGATTAGGGATGCAATATTCTTTCAGCTTTGAGAAGCCGCCGGTCATCAGCTATTACAGACGGCGTCTGATGGAACATCAGGTGTATCCGCTTTGGTGGTTCGCCAAAGCTGGGTGGGCGGTACTCGTGGTTTTAGAACGCCTACATCAAGCGTGGTCGTGGCGCTTTTTGTTCATTCCTCTCGAGATCCGCGAGGCTCTCGAGACCATTGGGACTGAAGAGGTCTTTTCGCGCTCAACCGCATTGGTGCGGGAAAAAAATCTTGCCATGTTTAACTGATTTAATCGGATGGATTGGTCGAAGCTTGCACCGGTCAACCGTAACATCACGAAAGTGACGGGCTAATTTTTTCTTGTAAATCGGAGTATTGGTGAATGGTTTGACTTCAATCCCTGGTCTTAAGCGTTTACTTGGCCAGTAGAATGTATGTTTCCCGCTAACGCGGGAAAGAACTAGCGCGATGTTGGGTCTGACTGGGGCCGGCGTTTCTTTGGGCGCACTGACCACCTTACGCAGCACGGCCATCGTCGCGGAAACCCACGAGGCGAAGAAGCGCTCTAATTCAAAAAGAGAAAGCCCCGATAGGGAAATTATGGTCTAGTTATATCTGGATAAGCGGCAAGCAACTTCGTGTTGCCGCTTTGTGCGACCAGCTGCGCTACGGGTTTCAATTTTGAGCGCAAGCGCGCGGCGGATGTGATAAATAACTTTATCCTAGACTATGAGGTGTTCAACTGGCTCAAGAAGGAAGCAGGCCTCGATTAGAGTCCAAGATTCGGCCAGGTGATTGCGTTTCTAAAGTCTAGCTTCACGCAGCGCTTTTCGGAGAATTTAATCTCTGCGCTTTTTCCGTTCGTGCTCCTAGCACAACGCTCTTGCCCAGCGAGATGGAGCTCTTCGACGCCGTGAAAATTGATTTCTATAGCGGGTGTATGGAGCAAACTCTTGGCCGCAACCGACGAGGCTGGGGCAGCTCCGGTTCATTTGTTCTTCGAGCCTGAGGTGTAATAATCCTCGGATCGAAGTTTTTTGTCAACTGGTAGGTCCGTGTGGTACCTTGGTAGGACTTGGCGACATGACAGATGTTCGTTGAGTGTTACGTTTTCTCTTAGCAAGGGCTTGAATCTGTGCTTTAGGCGAGCGCGCTGTCTCAGCATCTTTCAAATTCACGAAGTATCGCGAGAGCTGTCCTGGTGATTCTGACCTGTCTCAAAAGTCAGTCTTCTGCATGAGATATGTACTCCACCACGTGTCGAAGTGGTAGGTTTTTTATCATCCCGCGAAAAGGCGGATCGATGTTGCTGCGTTTCAAGTCTATGCTGCATGTCTGTTGTTAGAGCATCTGCGATTCACCGATTTAATTCTCATGCACGCGGTGTGCGCGAGGGTAAGTCGTTCATATTCGTCATGAGAAAAGTATGGGACAGTGGGAACTCTTTTCTCCGCCTAATTCGTTTGGCTGTCTTCTTCTACCCCCTCAACTTGACAAGGCGTATTTAGTCATGACTGAGTGAAAGATTAGAATTGCAGTTCTTTTCTTGGTGGGTTAAGCATTGACGACATTATTTTTCCGAGATAATTGTCTCGTGCTACTTCTATGGTTGCTCGAGTTATGGGTATGTAAATTGCTTTTAACAGCCGAGCAACGGCTAGAAGGCGTAGAGGTTGGGTCGCTGACAAGCGTTGTGTCGTCACAGCGTCATGATACCTCTCTTTCTCTGCCCCATCCCCCAAGTTAAGGGCAGAGCGTATCTGGTATAGTCAGTACTAGATCGACCGAGGAGGTGGTCAAAGCCCACGCGTTTTACGGAAGGCGTTGACATCGGCACGACAAGGGCTCATGTTTGTCCTGTCTAAGTGGGAATCCCACTCGCCTGATTCGGTACTGGTTCTTTTGCTTGTTGTACGAGTATATCTACTTGTATTCAAAGTTGTCGGAGATCGCAGAGTCTGTTTCCGACTGTATGCCCTCCCGCACGGCCGTACAAGATTCGAGCCAGTGCCAACAGCGGCGGCGGCGCCGAGCCGTTGAAGCATTAAAATATTCCCGCCACTCACGGCGCGAGATCAGTCCTAATTTACTGCTTGAGCCACGCGCTGAAACAACACATCCCGACGCACCATATACCCGGATTGGTCCATCACGAGACGCCTTCAGGGCTTTTTCCGCGCTGAAAGAAATAGGGTTTTTACAGGAAGGAGGCCGGGCCACCCGCAAAATAGGCTCTTTCCTCTTCAAGTTGTTGACAATCTCGAAAGGCGCCTTCGACGCCTCTTCCTCAGATCGACACTAACCAAAAGGGGGCGGGCTTGCGTCCCTACTCACGGAGTAGAAAACATAGACTGAGGCGCCTTCGGCGCATAGTTACGCCCCATACGCCAACCTCGATTTCCCGGCGTGTTAATGGCGGTTTCGATTCGGGCAAATACAAGTCGGACATAACACGTCCACAATTCGCGGATTATCGACGCGCATCCCGATGCATCCAAGCTATCCACTCCTCCTCGGCCCGTACTGAGTCTACAGTAGCCCGAACTGCGATTTTTGGCGAGCCACGTGCACTGTAAAAAAGCCCGATTCGTTGCGCTCCGCCTGGATGCCAGTCCTGTATCGCTCGCGCCTGACGACCTATCACCCGTAACAGGCGACTTTGGCGCCTAGTGAAGCCAGCCGCAGAACACGGGACGGGGAAAGCACTTCGCCTTTGTGTCTCCTAGGATCCCTCCCCTCCGATTCGGTCCGCTTGGAAGATGAACCGCCGCAATATAAAAGAGGCGCCGGCGGCGCCTCTTCAAGATCAAGCGAAAAACCAGGCGGGCCAGAGAGAGGGGTCTGGTGTTATTACCACCGGATTGGACGATCGGAAGAAGGGCAATGAGACGAGGGGGACCAACACGTATACGAGACGCCTTAGTCGCCTCTCAATCGGTTATGTGTGGTACGACGATAAGGGGGCGGCGCACCCCCGACGTTGGATCATAAATTTGTGAGCTACCCACGGCACAGGAAATTATAGGAAAAATTCAACCTGATTAGAACCAATCACAGACAGAAGATATACGACCAGAGGAAGTGAAAGATATGCCGAGGATGAAAGATGTCCAAGACGAGGCCCCGACCGAAGCGTGTCCAGATGAGAAGAAGAGTTGGAGGGATCAGATCGACTTGGACCACCTTGAGAACCCAGCCCTGCAGAAGCGCATCATGACGAAGTTGGAGAAATAAGCGTCCGTGTTTGAGGGTCGGTTGGGGCAGATTAATTCCACCGAGCGCCGGATCAACCTGAAGCCTGACACCACTCCCGTCCGCTCGCAGCCGTACCGCTCTGGTCCCGAAAAAATAGAAATGATACGGGAACAGATCGAGTACCAGCTAGCGGCAAGTGTGATTGAGCCGGCGCAGACGGAATGGTCCAGACCGGTGTTGTAGGCATCGAAGAAGGACGGCACCCAGAGATTTTGTGTCGACTTCCGACGGTTGAATGCCTCAAACATTCCGGACAAGTATTAGTTGCTTCCCGCATGAACGATTGAATTGACAGCCTAAGAAATGCAAAAGTCTTCACCTTGCTGGATGCGTTGTGTGATACTGGCAGGTTCCGATCGCGGGAGAGAATAAGGGCAAGACGACGTTTACGAGCCACATGGGCACTTACCAATACCGAAGAATTCCCTTTGGTTTTCGAACCGCCCCGTCTACGTTTCAAAGTGCTCTCAACATTGTGCTCTCCGGAGTGCGGTGGAAGATGTGCCTTGTGTATATCGACGACATCATTGTGTTTTCTCAAGACTATGAGGAGCACCCTGAGTACCTGGACCATATCCTCTCTCTGCTCGTTGACGCCGGAATCAAGCTCAAGCTCAAGAAGTTATTCTTCTTCCAAGACAAGGTCGAATACCTGGGTTCCGTATCCGCCCGGGTACATTGAGTGGGTACCCGGACGATAAAGCCATCAAGTCCGTGCGCGATGCTAGGTTCCCAGAAACTATGACCCAGATGAAGAGCGTTCTTGGAGCTTGCAATGTACACCGGCGCTTCGTTTACACCTTCGAAAAGGTATCCTCTCCGCTAAAAAATTGCTGAAGAAGGACAGCGGCATCGATTGGGACGACCCGCCAGAACCACTATTAGAGCAGCTAGAAGCCTTCGAGCAGCTCAAGGAGGCTTCAGCAAGGCCTCCTGTTTTGGCCCTTCTGGTTCGGGGTCTTCCTTACATGATCGATTGAGATGCCAGAAACTACGCGATCGGCGCAGTCCTCCTTCAGCAGAAAGATCCGGAGACACCCACGAAGTGTGCGACAGTTGGATACTATTCGAAGACGTTGAAAAAGGAGCATAATAACTACTCCGCGACGGAGCGAGAGTGCTACGCGGTGGTTTGGGCAATCCTGACGCTGCGTCCAAATCTTGAGGACACCGAATTCATGGTCCGCACGGACCATGCCGCCCTAACATGGATGCTGACCTTGAATGACCCTACCGGACGGCTCATGCGACGGCAACACCGATTAATGGAGTTCAACTATGAAATCATATACCGTCCGGGTCTCAAGCATCAGGTACCCGACGCGCTTTGAAGGCTCCCAGGTCCCCCGTGCACGAAGGAAGATGAAGTTGATAACTAGATACCCACGTTCTGCGACCGAGTGGAAGATATGGACGCGATGGTCAACGTGATCACCGCAGACAGCAGCAAGAACCTTCTGTCCAACAGACGCCCGTGAGTACGCGCCGGACCCGGTCGAAACCCATCCCCTTAACAGAGGATGCGACAGAGCCCACGCACCAAAATGCCGCAACCTGCGCCGGCCGAACAGGCGCAGGACACATGCTTAAGGCGACCGGTCAGTGGCAAAGCCACTCGTTCGACCCGGTCGTCTCTAGCGGCAAGGGGATCACGTCTGGGAAGACACCTCGTTCATGCCGTTTCCTGATGAGTCTACCACCGCTGACGCTGCTTAACACGACCTGATTGCCGATGCACGCGACGCGTTACTCGCTGGGAAGCTTGAATCCGAAGGCGAACGCCGTGAAGATGTTGCGGACGAGCCGTTAACCGCTCCTATTGCACACTCGGAAACTGTCGGGGAGCAACGCTCGGACGATTTCTGCTAGTCCGTGCTCAGAACTCAGGTCGGTCGCACCAACAGTCCCTTTTTCGAGGACGACTACGGAGTTCTCTGTCGTCAGCATCCCCGAGAACGACATATTACCCAGGTCTTCTTGCCAGCTTCCTTGGGCCATCGTGTCATGCAGTTGGCGCATTATCATAAGCTGGCAGGACACCATGGGTATACTCGCCTTCACAATCGGTTGCGGCGGACGCATTAATGGCCTCTAATATCAGCTGATTCGATAAAGACCGTTCACGAATGCACTTCGTGTGCTAAAAACCGCATCCGATTGTTGAAGCCAGTGAGTAAGATAAAACTGTTTCCTGCAGAGCGTCCATTGGAGGCGGTGGCCATCGACATCCTTCTTCCTCTTTCAAAAAGCAAGGCAGGTTTCCTTTTCATCCTCGTCATCACCAATCGGTTCTCCAAGATGACCCAAGTCGTTCCTCTCAAGCGGATCAAAGCGTCGGACGTTGCGATTATCTTTGTCAATGAGTGGGCCTTCAAATATGGCCCACCAAAAAATATTATCTGACAACGGCTCGCAGTTCGTCTCTGCCTTCTTTCAACGGGTTTGCCAACTGTTGGCGGTCCAAAACGTGTTCAAAGCAACACAACACCCGCAGACCAACGGCCAGGCTGAACGTTTCAACCGGTCGTTGACTGCGGTGTTAGGTTGTTACCGTGCGGACCACCCGGCGGATTGGTGCGATTATGCACGCGCTCTGTATTACGCATACAACAATGCCATACACCGTACGATCCATACAACGCCCTTTGACATTGTTCTCTCGCGCCCGCCACCCGAATGCACGATCCAACAGACATCGCATCGATTCAAACGCCTCAGACCGACGCTCGATAGTGCTGATAATTTGGCGAAGCTGCAAGTAGCCATTGGAAAAGACAAGGCGAGTCTCCGGCAAATCCAATTAAGATACAAGGCGAACTTCGATCGACGCCTCGACGGGTCCGCAAGCTCCAAGTCAACGAAGCAGCCTACCTAGACACCAACGATTGTGCCAAGAAGCGGAAAAAGTTGTCCCACCAGGTAAGCGGCGCGTTCCGCGTCCTTTCTGTTAATGAGGACGATAAAACCTCCGTTATTCAACGCGGCGATTTGAAGGAAGGCGTCAGCATGAATCGCCTCACTCGTTCTCCAGACCATGTGCCGGTGGTCGTTCCAACGTGCGATCCCTACCTTGTGGCAACGCTGCACAACGTCGCGGATAAGAAAATGAAAGGCGACTCTTGGTACTTCAACGGGATCCTGGACCATTGTACTTTTGACGACGGTTAATGAAACTCAAGTTGGATTGGGATGGCCACCGGATCCATG
>JAVCKV010337772.1:0-13711 GCA_032274145.1 Herpochondria borealis
GACGCCGATGGACGTTCTCTCGAACTGGAACGAATGGCGCAAAGATATCGCCACCCCTAATCCAGTGCAATGCTACTGTTGTAGTGTTCGTCACAAGTAGGTTCGGAATAGCGAACACACTTAGTTCTCTGTTTTCTATTATAAATCAGAAAGCACACAGCGAACAGGCACCAGAGGATGACTATCGCCACTGGACTCGCTCTGCAGCCCCAGTACAGCGGTTCTAAAATTGGTTATAGGACAAATAGCATACTCACCCTAGCTGCCTTTTTACAAAATCAAGTACATGTATTACTCGGTAGCGTCTAAAGCAACACTTTACGCGAGATACAGCTCCTCCTGTACGTCAGCTCGAGATCTTCAATTTGATTGTTGCAAGGGGTCCAAACATAATTGTTACCGACATATGACAAGTTCTTCGGTTGTTTCGTCAAAATCTACAAGTTGGATTGTACGATTTGAAGGATGAGCTGACATCGGAGGCATCAAACAGATTAACAACGATGATTTTCACACGTCGACCTACTACGATCAGTAAGGGCTTCTTAGCAGATGCTATCGTCCTGGTCATACGCGAAGCTGAGGAAGGAATCAGTGATCTCGCACGAAAGAGAGCTTCATTCAGTGAAATCGATGGCATGATAAACTTCAGGAAATTGATTCCGCTACACTTCCAAACACCCACAGGTATTCACCAAATGGATTCCAAAGAGGACCCCCGAATCGCACATCGACCACGACCTTTCAGGCGTGGTGCAACCATATGCCTTCGTATTCAGTCTTCCCGATGATGTACATCCAAGATAACCTCCATTGCGAAGTAGAGCGAGCCGTTTGTTCCAACACACTGCATCTTGGCCCAAGGTAATCATATCCCATCCCATCAAGACCAAGAAGCACTTGGTTAGGATACCGCACAGATTCGCCTAGTGGAGGAACATGGAACAAACGCGACCTCCTCCTTTTGGCACTGGCACCCTATTGCTGTGGTATTCGTAACCAGGAAATTAGTGGACACACCTAGTTTTACGTGCACGGGCAGGATGACTACTCGCCACCACTGTACATGCACTAACGCTGAAACCCAAATAAAGCAGCTCTAACACTGGAATTAGAATAACACCCAACTTGGCACCTTGTTCTTAGTCTCTTTTTTGACAACGGAATTGTAAGCTCACGACCTTTTAACCCGAACCCAACAATAGAATTATAACGCCAAAAAGTACCGGTCGCGTCTGTGCCGACGTAACCGTGCACCGACCATAGGACCAAACGCAGGACAAGCTTACATGGCGCGTGAGTGCGTGCGCGGCAAGATGCTGAAAGAAAAGATCTTGAAACGAAAGAGATGAGTGAGTCGTCGTCTCAACATCATCGTCTAGAGCGACAGTCGTCTCGGTGTGTTGTTGCCCTGCATAGACAGACTCCCATCCAAGAAATTGCTGCTGTCCTGCCAGTCCATCGAGTATTAAAATCTGCATTACTCCCCGAATTGTAAAATCGGGCCTCTCGATTGGGCTCCCCACTGGCCCTCTCGTTGAATGCTTTTCTAGTGGTAGAGGCTTGAAATTCCTGTCGAGGTCGGAGCAGGGGTTGTATGGGAATATGACTCTGAAACCGCCGTAAGCCCTCACCTTTTTCGAGAGTATTGTATTTGATGCTATAGGCTACCCAACTGTGGCCGAACCATTCTGACTGACGATGAGGCCGAGCCCAGAGGCAACATACCAGTCGTCGACCTAAGACAAGTCGAACCACCGTTTCCTCGAAATCTACGAGTTAGAGCTCAACCAGGAGAGCAAAGTGATGGAGAACAACCCGTCGACGGCAATGACTTTGTTAGAAGCGAGTTGGCCAACAATGTCCTTCTTAATCAGTTTTTAAATGCTATGCTGTTTCTATGACACCTGTCAGCAGGAGCTTCTTCGTAACAGTACCCGGATCGTTTCCTCTGCGCATTCTAAAACCTTCCATTGTCCGTGTCTTCCTTTACATTTCCAGAAATAGTAGCCTTACAGAAGCGACCATCCCAATTCAAGCCATCCCCACAGCAGCGATGGATGCAGCATGTACGCGAACGACAGCCTCCAAGATAGGTGCTGCTATACTGTCCGTTCCATCCTTTAGCACCAGAGTCACGCACACACGTTCCGTGTTGGGCACTGTAGCTGGTACCGGCTCCGCAGCATTCCTCCTCGCAACAGGAAAGAACCTCACATGCAGTAGGCTGTCCTACCTCAAACACTGTTGGTGGCATGGTTGGACAGCCTCCGCCACCATTATCTACCGCGGGCGCAAGCGTGGGCATAGACGTCGGCCCTCCTCCAACAACACAAATACCGGAAGGCAAGTCGATGCTTCCGTCGAGGAGATCTTTCTTGAAGCCGAGGTCCTTGTAGTACTTCACCACCCTGATCTTCAAGAGCTTGATGTCGAGCTTCACTTGGCCTGTGACAACGAAATCGAGGTCCCAGTCAATATCACAATCCTCTTTGTCCGTGTCTGCCGTCAAGACTAGTTGTGGATTATAGTCAAAGTCCAACCAGTTTTTGCCGAACATAACCACGTCACAACCAAGTCCAACGCCGAACACCAATTTGGCATGCAGGTCAATATCGCCGGTGACATCCGACAACTTGTAGTCTACTGGAACCAGAGAACCGTATCCACCAACACCTTTGGCGTATCCAAGCGTTGCCACAAGCTTGGGATGGTACTTCAGGTCAATTTCGCCATGGATGTTGACACTGTAAAACGGAGTGACATGGAATTTGATCTGGGCCGCCTTCTTGATGACCGGGAAATTAATCGCAGAAATACCAACATTGATGCCTGGCAAGTTGCCGTTCTTGTCAATCGAACCTTTCGCCATCAACTCCACCATAAGCCCCACTGTCACCTTTGCCTCCACCTTGAATTCTTGCACTTTGAACCACTTAATCTTCAACTTGAACACGGTGGCCTTGGTCGCAGTGGGATTCACTTTCAGTACTCCCGCAGTTCCAAGTTGAAAGTCCACAAGCCTCCTTCCGTCATCGTCACCGTTTACGACTCCGAGTGCGACACCGCCAATTGCACTAGCGTTATCGTCATCGGTGTCCTCAAGAACTGTACCAGATATAGTGCGAGCACGTTGATCGACAAATACAAGGTCGCTGGAAGCCTCACCATCCTTCACCTCAACCATAACCATGTTATCGTTTAAGCCATCGCTGTCGGAAATATCCAAGTAGTTGGCCAAGTTGGTCTCAACAACTTGGTACCGACCCTTTGGAATGTCATCAAAGCCAAAGAAGCCAAAAGAGTCAGTCAACGTGGTTGCAATAACAACTCCCGAGGCGTCATAGACAGTCATAGCCACGTTCATCAAGGGTGTCTCGGCAATGCCGTCGTCATCAGCGTCTTCCAACACCTTACCACTGATGGAACCCAAAAAACCCGATGACGGAGTGGTGGATGGGATTGGCGTTGGGCTCGGAGATGGCTTAAATGTTGGGGTCAACGACGGCTTAAACGTTGGGGTCAACGACGGCTTCGGCGTGGGGGTCAACGATGGCTTAGACGTTGGCCTTCCCGAAGGAGGTGGTGTCATGCGTTCATCCACAAAGTCGTTGCCAGTGGAGTCTACACCATCACCCAACTGAACCACAATACGATTGTCGTTAGGACCATCCACATCCGAAACGTCCAAGTATCGCGGCAAGTTTGTCTCTTGCACCACATAAGTGCTGCTGGACAAGTTGGAGAAGATGAATTTACCATCGCTGTCTGTCAACGTAGTGCCCTTCACGACACCTGAGTCAACATCAGAGAGCGCGATAAGGACCTTGTCAAGGTAGACATCACCAGCACCGTCCTTGTTAAGATCCTCCATAACGCTTCCCGAAATGGAGCCCTGTGGAGCATCGGGATCTCCATCGCGATCTTCATCATAGTCAATGGAAAGAAAATTATAGATTGTTTCCAGCGGTGCCTGAAGACCAAAGATGGTGGTGTTGGAGACTTTGGTTTCTCCATCGGGCCTGTTAGTTGTAATGCCCGTGATGATCACGGCGTAACCTTCTGGAGCAACATCGTCTGGTGTTTCTTCGTTAGAGAACAACCCGTCACCCTCCTTGAGCTGGTGACTGAGATCACCCGCGAACACCAAGGTGTTATCCTCGAGGTTATAATCGAGAAGCTGGTCGCGGAACTGAGGCGTGAGCTGAAAAGCTGGATTAAGCAAAGTATCCTCATCTCCAGGGGGGATCACAGTGAGATCCGCCCTATCTTTGGATGTCGTCGTTCCACCAGTAGTCTCGGCATGAACAGGGAAGCTCGCATTGTACCCATCGTGCAACAGGGCCACGTCTCCTCTGATGTGAATCTCCCACTGGACACTGCATTCGTTGACACCAGTTATGGTAGCACCTTGGAGTTCCTGCATTTCTTCATCAAATGTCAAGGACGTAGAATCCAACTTGGTCTGCTGAGCAAAAACACGAACGCGTCCAGTGTCAACAGGTGCCACGCCAGACAAAATCAAGAAACCAGTTCCGAGTCCCCCTTCACCTGTATCGATGACTGTGCCATTGGTATGGCTAGTGATCTTGATGGCAGACACGGGGTCGCATGGTCCACCACAACCGTCACCACCGTTCGAGGATGGGAAGGGATTAGCGGCCGCCATGGGCACCAAAATGGTAGCACCAAACAAGAGCGAGAAGAGGGAGAGATTGCGGATGAACATGATTTTGTTTTGTGAGCATTGAATGCAAGGCTTGATGCTCTCGAATCACGAGCAACTCGCTCTTGCACTACTCCCATTCCCACAGCTTTTTTCATTTGAAATTTCATCCTTCATCTTTTCATATACAAGCAACGAGTAGTTACGGAGTTGAGAGTTGAAATTTTCAATCCCTAACGAAATTATATTCAAGAGCTTAATGGCAAATGCATCGGGCTATTGTAGGCCTGCTTTATCATCTGTTGCAAATTTTGGAGATTGCATCGGGCTTTTGTGGGGCTGCTGCAGCATCTGTTGCAAATTTTTGAGATTCGTGATCCTGGATTCGCAGATGCGATTGATGGGTTTGTGAGAGGACTATTTTTGGTCTCTTCCACTGGTTGTGATACGAAGAGGAATTTTATCATGATATTTTGCAAATGGTCTCAAATTGTGACTTTTAACCGACACCCGTTACTTTGCTCACATCGATACTTGAAGCAAGATGCATACAGTAATGGAACTAATAATCTCGCACTGTACATGTTTGGTCGGCCGCTCTCTCTAGGTAGCACCACGAAGCACTCTAGTATCGGTGTGCAGTCTACAGGTCAAGAGGATAGAGGATATAGATTGAGTGCAGATCAATCCACTCTATTCCTGAAAAGAGGCTTCGATGAGTTTGCGATGTATAGTCAAACAGGTGAGGGAGGACAAAATGAATGAATGAATACTTCATAGGAGACTGTAGTAGGTTTCAACATCCTCGTGAAGCCGAGGTCTTTGTTCATCGGCCATTTTGAACCTCCTGGTTGTGGTTTTAGTACCAAATATAGCCCAGTGCATATTGGCGAGCTCCGTCATCATCCAATGACTTCGTCGATGATTAAAGCTCAGATTGACGACGGAGGCACTAAGGGTTGGTTCTGCCAAAGTTTCTCCTGCGGTTTCTTGTTAAATGGTGATGCAGGCAATCACAGGGTGGGCGATGCCCGACCCTGTATATGCCAGCTCACGTCGGTGACAAGACCAATCATTGATCCCTACCTTGGATCTCATGCCACTAGCTGAAGGGTACTGTACATGTGGGGCTCGTCGTCAAGGTCCTTGAGCGAGCGGAGTCAGTAACGTGACCGACCCGCTCTAACCACTCTGTTCATTCTATGTCAAAATGCGCACGTGTGGATAGGACGAGTTGACATTTATTTAGACCTCATTTTCAGGTTTTGTTGTAGGTGGTAGGCTGAACTGTGACTGACTGTGTGCGAGTGCTTTGTCGAAAAAGATCCAATACCATACATGCGATTTTCCAGTTGACGGCTTGTTCCAGTGTCCACCCGATATGCATACGATCTCGATGGAGACCGTTCCATGACGTTCCCATGGGCATAAACATGTGTCCCAACACATTCCAACCATCGTCAGTTAGGAACCCATCTGGAGAGACGCCTCAATCACGTTGACTCATTGACTGGATCGGATGGGACCGTTTTTGCAATCGGCGTTGGATGACCACGCGTATGCACTACTACGAGATGAGAGCCAAACACATGCATTCATCAGGACTATACCATTTCGTTAAGGATGGCTGAACCGCGGGGATTTTCTGGTCGGCTCGTTCGCGCTTTCTTTCTTTGCGCGTTTTTTGTCTTCCAATTTCTTCTTGGAAGCCTGCTTCTGCTTCTGCTGTCTCTTCCTTTTCTTAATTTCCGCTGCAACTTTTTCAACGGGACTGAAGAAGAATTCCTTAGTTTGCTGGTGGGGAACAATTCGAGCAGGCTCAGCATTCGGTGCAATCATGACAAAGCTGTCGTGCCATTGTTCAGTTGTGATCATCTTGTCTTCGATCGCAGTGTCTAGGCTGGCAAGAACAGCTTTTGACGGTTCCGGGCATGCTTCGTCTGTGTACTGCTTTTTAAATGGATCAGGGGAGACGGTGATTTGAATCTTGAAACGCGTTGCTTGCTTTTTGGTCAAGTCGAATTTGATAATGACGACATCTAGGACATTGAAGCTAGGCGGGACCTCGACAACGATCCACTGGACAGCTGGACCCTCCTGGTTTTGACCACCGATTTCTTGGCCCTCCACCAAGTTATCGCCATCGTAAGTCCATAAGACTGGTTCGGCACCCGACAGAAGTGATTCACAGCCATCCTGCCTCCAATTGTTGCCATTCTCTGCCAGTTTCATTCGAGCAATTTGACGACTGTCTCCCAACTTAAACATGAATATTGTCTTCAGCTCCAATAACGCGCCTTTCAGTGACATGTCGCGGCCCGCAAATCTCTCCAATTCTTGAACAAGTGCAATCATTTGCCGACCCTCATTGCTGCGTGCCAAAATTCTCAAAACCATTCCCACAACAATCCCCGGAGCTTTACTGTTAGCTCCACAGAGACCAAGCGCCCGGAGTGTTACCCATTTATCGGAAGATTCCAGTTCCGCCAGCAACGCAACGCTATCCACGCTTCTTCGACTTAAAATGTTAGCCACACGATCGAAAATTTCCTCCCATGTCCTCCTCATTCCCTTTACTCCATAAGCGGAAATGTTTAGGATACTTGTGGCAATGTATCCAGGGATACCGCTGTACCGTTCCAAAAGCTGAAGGCCTACCTCCACTTTATCAGCTTCATCGGTTGCCTGCGGTCGCAAATCCAGAGCTTGTTGAAGAGTACCAAAACATCCCAGACTGCGGGACAGCTTCGCTGCAAAGGACCCGCATCTTGCTGCATCAAATCCAGGCAAGTTCCAACGGTGCATCTGCATAATGTGGTTTTTCAAGACATATTCACCAACACCCGTGCTTCCGGTGACAACGCGATGAAAGTAGGCCCGTTCTTGGTCCATTCCAGGCAAAGGAAACTTCTTGAAATTGTCATGTGTAACCTCGTCAATCAACATCCAGACACGTGTGTTTCGATTCTTGTCGAGCTTGAGGGGCTCCTCTAATGCGTGACGAAAAGCTAGGAAAGTAGATGGGCTACATGTGTTGGTCATGGCAGAGAGCTTTGTTTGAATCTTCGCATTTGACTCGGCATCAAACAAAACTTCAGAGCGCTCCGTAAATTGGGGCACCCAACACTCTGATTCCTGTAAGTGCGAGTATTGTCCTGCGGCGGCTTCCGGTACAAACCCGTCAGGCGTAACATATATGACGCATTCATCGAACGCCTGAAGAAGGCGCAGCAAGAAGAACATAAACTGGGTTTTGCCTTGCTGTTTCTGTCCCTGTATTACACACTTCCTCCCGGGGAAATTGTATGCTGAGAAGAACTGGTCAGCGCAACTGAGGAAAAAATCGTAATCGAAAAACGTGGAGGCAGTTACGGTCACTTCTGAGTACATGAGACCTGTACCGGTACTATCCGTGGCGGCTTGGGTCATGTCGACATGGCCTACGGCGGCAATTGCTTCAGGTAGTGTGAGCTCCTGCTCCTGAGATGCGGCGACTACTGTACTAATAGCACCAGCACCAGCACCAGTCGTAGCTTCGCCCAGAGATGCGTTCCTAGCGACACCTTCGGGAAGTGGTTTCACCGTTCCGCTATCCGTGACATGTCCAGTCTCGTAAGCAGCAACTTTCCTTGTATTCACGTCAGGTAATTGTACAGGTACCGTCTCCATACTAGAGACGTCCCGATTTTGGGCTCCCATCTCAGCTGTGCGAACGAGATGGCGAAGTCTCTCGTTTACGTTGACCAACGCTGGTCGATTTCCAGCGGAAATCAATTCTTCAATCTTACGTCTCCCCTCTGCCTTCCGTTTCTCTATGTCCTGCGGAATCCCTGGCATCAAGTGGGTAGCAACGGTAAGAGCAAGCTTGTCGAGGGCTGAGGACGACATGATTACGAGTTGTTGAGTGACGTTGTTGTTGCTGTTGCTGTTGTGGTGGTATATGTTGTTAGGAGTTATTGTTTGCTGTGTTGTTGTTATAGGTCCAAAACCTAAAATTCGCATCAAAATCTGAAATCGTGAAGAATCTCTTGAAAGATTCGGATCCGGATCATCGCAACATGAAACATGCCGGTGGCACCTCATCATCACTGCCAAATGTGTGCTTCTCATAATTCGCATAATAATCTCAAAGCCTCGCAGAATTGAATGAACGGCACTTCCAGTCAAAAAGTAAGGAATGGGCGGCTTTCCAGATCCCATCGGTGTGCTTGCGCACTACTTCGAACTCTGGATTGATGACAATTTCGTCGGGCCTGAGTTCTATGAGCAGCTCAGCTATGAGACTGATTTGAAGTGAAAGAGAAGTTGCTAGGCCAACGAGCCGCGCATCGTGTGAGTCTTTTTTGGGAGTCGGCATCAGCCATCCATAAGGAACTCGAACCGTTCACTGGGCACAGCCTGCTTGCTCGAATAATCTTGTCGGAGAATTTTGAGCTTCTCGAGCGGTTGGTTGGCAAGGGAGTGAACATGAACATGCGATATGTGTTCCAAAGAGAAAGCCTCAAGATAAAAGATCATGGTATGACGGTCCTGCACTACGCCTCAATGCAAAGAAATGCTGATGTCATGAAGCTACTGGTGGACTCGTCGTCGGTCTGCCCTTCTTGCGCTCGGACCAGCTTAGGTACTACGCCGATTCAACTTGCTTTCTGTCAGCTTCCTGTGTTGAAAGTACTCATACACGAGTGTCTCGTTGATGTCGCTACATTCGAGAACAGTGGATGGACTCCTTTACATCGAACCGCAAATTTGGCCAGCAAACGACGTTTTGGAAGCGTACATGGCAACGCTAGTCGCGAAAACGCTAGTCGCCCCTTCGACAGTGCGATGCTCCTCTTGGAAGGAGACTACCAAAGGGCTATCCGGGGGGCACCTTGGTTCAATACCAAGTCCACCAAGACACTGCTCACTGCAAGAGACAGTCTCCTTGGAATGACAGCCCTCGAACTCGCAATCGCGGAAGGTTGCCCGGAGGAAGAGAGCGACTTCATCGAGCTTCTCAGAGGATGGGAGTCGTCACCTCTGGCAATTCCACCTCCTGGATACAACTCATCGACCGAGATTGCCATGTTCAACCCGCAGCTTACGCCATTTCAGATTTTTCTTGCTCACGGTGTTCGCGACCTTCTCAACGACACGGCTATCCATTCGGTGACGTACCAAGTGCTGGGTTACCTGACGCCTCTGGATGTTCTTTCGAAGTGGAACGAATGGCGCGCAGATATCGCCACCCCCAACCCTGTGCAATGCTATTGCTGTAGTGTTCGACACAAGTAACTTAGGAATAATGGACACACTTCAGTTGGAGTGCTTTGTCGGAGAGCGAGATACTGAATATCGAATGTACTTCGTTGTAGGTTGCTACTGCACTTTGCAACATGTGTATACAGGTCTGCAAGAGATGCGGTAATGGTAGGCTACCTCTCTATGCTGCCTCTTTAACATTTAGCTACGTATAGGTAGCGGGACGACATCGTTCGGATAAGCTGCGCACGTAGTGCCCACGCCTTTTTGTTCCGTTAAGTTCTAGCAGACAAACATTGATTGCTTGGGGGGTGCCGTGACTGTGTCAGCCATATTCAAGTGAAGGACCGCGACAAGGAACAGGTTGCATACATTCGTAAAATGGACTGATTAACACATCACAATATGACCCATCCTGTCGCAGAAAAACATGTCGTAAGAGTTATAATTACTTTCGCTGGCAGTTAGTCCGCCACTGCCTCCATATGCAACGACCTCTAGCAAAGAATAGAAGGCGAAGCAGAGAAGCCATAACGGAAAAAATAATCGAGTAAGAGCAACATTCTGCTTTAGACTTGAACAGACACCGAGAGGCACCAGAAGCCAAATGCCCAGACCGGCAGCACCAGAAGATGCCCACCTGAGACGAAGTTGGATACCAAACGAATGAGCGTTAAAAGAAACTAGACAAGAGATCCGATCTGGTCTTCCTATGCACCTTTCGAAAGGTGGAGTTTGGTCGAAGTTCATTGCTTGTAGAGTACAGCTTATGTTATGAAAAGTGCGCAACGTGTTCATCTTCACAAGTTCCAACCATCTGAAGTCAACAGTACTTCAACTTATTTCCACCAGACTCGTACGTCATATGGGACGGTATGGCTCGAGCCATGACGGAATCAGTTTTGCACATACACGCTGCCCACTTTTTGAGGGAGACATACAACAATGCTAGCTGGATATTCCAGGTTTAGACTACTTGGTCAAGTTGATTTCAGATCGACACCAAAACCGCTCGGGGTAGTCGACAAGACGCATTTGCTCATGGTCGATGAAGCGCGTAATCACCTGGATATCGACACATTGGACGTACTATTGGCTGGTCTGAATGATTTATGGCTGCTGTAGTCATTGTCAGCCACAGCCAGAGCTTCCAAAGTGCTTTCTGCGAGGAACTGTTGGTTGTGGATTCTGGGCATGGCGTTGATTGCACGTTTGCCAGTTATCGCGCAGCGTTGACGCGTATTGTAAAGATACAAGCCAATGTAATGACCAGGAAGTCACAACGTCAACATGGAGGAGCAAGCAACGGGTCTCAGACCCTACATGTACGGCACGCATGATAAACTACATTTGGGTTCGAATGAACTGTACGTTACCTTCATTCGTGCCATGAATCGCAACTAGAGGTAGAGCACGGTTCACGAGTCACGAGAGCATGGTGGAAGATTGAGTTAAAAATACTGTAGTCTGAGAGAGCAACGTCTTCTCCTCTCATGATGTGTTTGCGTCGTTGACTGACGTCAGTATTCGGCATTGTGCTATGTTCGAGATGAACCAATGGCGTCAGTTCTATGCTCGACCAGGCACTACCTACGACATCATAGATATGGCCTATTTGAATTTGCTTCCACGTAGTATCGCCGGAAGTGATGTCTAACAAGTCATCGACTCTATGTTTAGAGTCGTATCGGCATTCAAGGCATTTCCCCGCTTCCATGGTGGACGCCTCAAGTGATGCATGTGGCATTGGAGCGTTTTGAAGAAATCCCTACAGATTCTACTAATTCCGACGACGACTGGGTTGAGACACACGTGAAGTTCTCTAAGGAACTTACACAGGACTCGTTAGTCTCACAAAATCTCCTTCACCTCATTCCACCGCTGTGATGTTAGTGGAATTCACCAAAAAGAATATGCCACCTTCGGTCCGTGGCGTTCCGTCCCAAGGTGCCACCGAAGAAACCGCTGTGCGTCTCGATGGAGAAGCCACTGTTCTTATTGGTGACCCATGCCAGATCGTGGAAGCTGATGAAGGTCATGAGCACCGAGAAGAGGCTGGACGTCTATCTGGAGATCTGTTGAAAACGTTCAGTTTATTTGCCTTTTTCTCGGCTATTGTGGCTACCATGATGAAAGACCCTTGCCCTGTTGTGTCGAACGTACTCGAGTACCTCTACCTCCTTTCCAGTCTTGGCATCGTGGGGGTCATCGGCTACGTCTTTCTTGTATCAATTGGTTTTCTCGTGAGCCATCCGACAGGGAGACTTTCTCTGGATAACATGAAGTATGCGTTTGGCTGTCTCTTTGTTGCAGACTTCATATTCCTGACGGGAATCATCCTCCGACACGCCCTCCCTCCAGCAAGCAACCTGATTGTGCTAGCCACCATCATCACGGCTGTTTTCACGTTTCCTTTCAAGTCGGTACCAAGCTGCCATGCTGCAGGCAATACGGGCGCGCGAAGACTTGGCGGAACACAGCGAGGCGACGGTCCGGAGCCGACCTCCATGGATCCAGAGAGCCAGGCTTTGATGCCTTTGATTGACCCCGCGGAGAGTATGGGTACCTTCTCCCATGGCCCTGAGACGCCCTCAGTGGATCCAGAGAGCCAAGCGTTGCTGACTTTGGCTGGCGGCGTGAAACAATATGGGTACCTTCGTCAAAAAGGATGCCTAGACTCGCAACTACTCGCTCGGTGGAGAGATATTACGGGGGTGAGCAAGGCTGTAAGGCGCATTGTGTATCCAAGGTCAATCCTACCATGGGATGGCACTCAGATGACACTCACATACATGGATAAATAGAAGAACTTGATCAGACAATATCGACATAGCTAGAGCGGACTGTTTTGTCTCGCGTTACCATCAGATTTATGCCCAACACTTTATCAACAATGCTCACAAGCTCGTCATGAGATGATGTAGATCTAGAACGTTGCTTGGAAGCAATCATCAGAGTCCATTCATTGGATAGGAAGCTACTACTGGAACGACAACATCCAAAGATAGGACAAATCTTACCACGATCTCCCCTCGAGAAGATGAGGTTTTGGTCCGCGACGCTTTTCTCTTCACGCCTCAGTTCCGCGACCAGCTTCTCGATAATAACCTCGAGGATGACACTGTAGTGTTTGGGGGTGATCTCAGTCACCATCTCAAGGAGGGTGACGGGTTGTTTTCCAACGAAGAAACGCCAGCCAGTATTGTTGTGTTGGTTACCTCCCGTTGGTTGGGGGCGTTCTAAAATTAGCAGGCTACAGTCTCCAGCATCACCGTTATTGGTCGTCCTGATGATGAAAGGCGTCGATTGTCAAGAATGGCACTTTGCAAGAGGCATCAATGTTGGCATCATCTCTGTGGCTGATACCCCCATCATCCCAGATACACTTCCATGTCACTATTTTTTACAATGTCAACAGCCACCTGCTTGATTCTGTAATGCGCTCCTTCAACACGCTGAATGTGCGAGCTCGTGGCGGACGATCGTGACCACGATCCACCTGCCGCTCTCGTCCGCATCTTCCCCACAGAAAAAGGTGATGTGAATGATGTTCAATGTTGTCATGGATGGAGGGAGGGAGACGACGAACGACTGCAAAAGATATCTTTCTTGAGAGTCGAGATCTTTTTCCTCCAGATCGGTCGGTCGTCGTGCGTGTAAGCTTGTCCTGCATTTGGTCCTATGGTTGGTGCACGGTTCTGTGAACACAGGCTCTAATTGCCTCGTCTTGGACCATGCCCAAACGGGCACGGCCCGTACCCAAATGGCACCACTCAATGCACCTCCGTACGAGGATAAAGC
>JAVCKV010337883.1:0-11089 GCA_032274145.1 Herpochondria borealis
CTTAGTTGTTGATTACGCTTTTTTATTTTAGAGAAATTTAATAAAGCTTCGTGGTTGTGCGGGTCAAAGTGTTTTGCAAAAAAAAACACCAGCTTAATAATTATAGAGAATTGCAGATTCTCGAGATTCACCACGAAAATAGAATGATGAATAGGAGCTATTCAGACAAGGTGATCATCTAACCCGTTCTAATAACTCATACTTACTACTTACACTAAGCATTTGAAACAATCGCTTCTGATAAGTCTTCACGGTATTTACACTAATGAATAGTTTTTCGCCAACTTCCTTATAAGTAAGTCCATCTTTGAATCCAATTAAGATTTCATATTCTTTGTTTGTAAGAGTGACACAGAGTTTACTCTCTAAGCTTTCTTTAGTGTAGGAGATTTTAGCATTTTCCTTACTATGTTTGAAAAGGGCCAATTCAATATTTACCTTCAGATCATTTTCGCTGAATGGCTTTACTATATAGCCATAGGGTAGTGTGTCCTTTACCAAATCCAACGTAGTCTTGTCTGAGAACGAAGTAAGGTAGACAAACGGTACATTGTACTTTTTACGAATGATTTTCGCTAAATCAATCCCAGATAATGTGCCTTTTATATTGATGTCTAGAAGAATCAGATCAGCCTTTACTTGTGCAAATAAGTCCAATGCTTTGTCTCCGTTCATAGAATGACCTACGACTTTATGACCAAGTAGATCGAGTGTCGACTTTAATTCTGCCGCTATAAGGGCTTCATCTTCTATGATGATTATTCTTGTGGGGTTATCCTTCAAGGTCTTCGATTATCTCCTCTAAAGTTATAGAATAATTATCTGATCCAAAGTCTAGATTAGATATTTCTTTATATAAAATATGGCAATACATAATTGCGCCCAAGAGTAATAATAGTCCAAAAGCTACAAATAGCCGAGGAAGGAAGAAGCTTGTAACCCCGCTAATCAAGAGTAGTGAGTAGTAGATAGTCTTTTTATTAATGTGCGTTGATGACTTAGTAACTGAGTCTTCTGTGAGGGTGATAGGATATTCAATTGATTTCATTTGGTGGAGTTTTATAAAAGGAGGTTTGTTTCCCTTGTTAATTAATATACTCCAAAAATAAGTGTTTAGTAGTCTGATACTTACACCCGAGTGGGTGAATGTATGATTAGACTATTATTTTGTAATCAGAAAATGAGATTTGAACATCCGTACCATTTTCTGTATTGATTGTCATCTCTCCTTCTAATTGATCAGTGAGTGCGGATATCAGTGTAGTGCCGAAAGAGTTATTTCTTACATTTTTTGGATCGAAGCCTATACCATCATCCTTTATTTTAAGTTTCAGTTTTTTTCCTGTTTCTTTAAGCGACATTGATATGGTACCTTTTCTATTATCGGGGAAAGCATATTTTAGACAATTGGTAAATAGTTCATTGATGATTAGGCCCAGAGGAACTAGGGTATCTATGTCTATTTCAATATTCTGTATGTCTGCTTCTAGTATTATTTGATTAGGATTGACATCATACGTAGCAAATAATTCCTTAACCAACTTTTTGAGATAATCTGAGACACCTATTCCTGTAATAGATTCTTGCATATATAAATCTTGATGAATCAATGCCATTGATCTAACTCGGCTTTTACCTTCGTTGATCGCATTAAGTACAGATTCGTCATTTATGGACCGACCTTGCAGTGTAAGCATACTTGATACTAATTGCAGATTGTTTTTTACTCTATGGTGTATTTCTCTGAGCAGGATGTCTTTTTCTGTAAGTGCCTTATTGATCACCTTATTTTGCGAGGCGATGCGTTTATTTCTTTTTCTGAGCTGCCACATTGCGACGCCTCCGAGAATCAAAATGACTGATCCCAGAAAACCTGCCAATTTATACTTGTCCAGTTTCTCGGACATTATCTGTTGGTCTTTTCTGTGTGCTTGATTGAGGAGTGCTTTTTCTTTTTCTGATTCGAAGGTTGCTAAGTTTCGTGCCATTGAAATGATCCTTTTCTCATCTTGAATATTGGCTTGGTGGTCTATTTTTAGAGATAGATAGTCGGCAATTTTTGACGTGTTTTTTTCTTTTCTATATACGCTGACTAGACAATCACATGCTAGAGAGGCATACTCGTGACTTAACCGATCAGTAGCCCTTTTGTAGCTGATTAAACAATTACTTTTAGCTGATTGCAATTGGTCGTTTTCGAAATATCTAATACCTTTTTCAGCCAGTAATTTTGAATGGACTTCTAATAATTCGTATGAAGAAATATCTCTTAGTAGGCTATCGACTTTTCCCTTATCTAATGTTTTGTAAATATCTATTAAGCGGTGAATACTCGTGTAGTTTTTGCCGTTATGGGGAGCGGATCTAAGACTTTCGACTTGATTGAAATATTCAATTGCTTTGACGGTGTCTTTTTGCATTAGATATGCCTCACCAAGTATGTGTAGACTAAATATCTTTGATATGTTTCTTAAGTTGACAGAACCAAATTCTAATGATTTATTTGCATTTTCTATGGCTTTTTCAGGGTTAAGTAGCTCAAGGTGGAGGGTCGCAAGATTATTATATATGAAAGTGATTCCTGAGTATTTTTTAGTTAGAGCTATATTGTATTCGGATATTGCTTGGGAATAATCACGATTAGCCTGGTGATACATTCCCTTTAAGGTATGGAAATATCCTTTTTCGTTGAATTTTTTCTCTCCTAAATGATGATCCAGTAAATCCAAGTATACTTTAGAACTATCCAATTGGCCAGTTAGATTATAGTATTCTACATTCAATCCACTTGACCAGACCGGCAATAGTTTATTTTTGAAAGTCCTACTTATTTCCACAATGCGATCTATATCCGATCTAATAAGTTTGGGGTCCTCATTCATGTATAGACGATACCTAGCTCTGAATTTTAGAGACCGAGCAATGAAAAATTTATAATTTCCCTCTTCTGCTATAGACAATGCTGACTCTATAAGGCTGTCAATATCTGGGTGCGAAAAATTGTAATGACTAACCAATTTTAAATGCTTGGCAATCCTAGCACGAGGTTTCAATTCAGTCTCTAATTCTGCTCTGATGCTATCAATCTTGATTTGGAGTTCAGCTTGCCCATTAACCATGAATGTGTTGGTTGTGAAAAAAAGCAATATTAAAATCCTTAATATCATATGGCAATTTACAAACTTGTAAATAAACGAAATCAATTTAATATTAATTTAGCGTATATTTTCAATTAAATGTTAGCTAATAATTTAGTAATTATGTCACGAGACAGCCACTACACTGCCTCATGACAACTAACAAATAATTATATTTTTGAGTTAGACTTATAGTCCTTTATTGATATCATTATTGATGTTCCTTTTTCGTTTGATATTTTCTTGGTTCCATCTAGTTGTTCGGTTAATGCATTGATAAGTGTTGATCCAAAGGAGTTTTCTCTTGTTTTGGATGGGTCATAGCCAACTCCATTGTCAGAAATGATTAATACCATTTCATTGTTTATTTCATTAAGAGATACAGTAAGTATTCCTTGCTTGTTATTCGGAAAAGCATATTTCAAACTATTAGTTATCAGTTCATTGATAATCAATCCTAACGGTACGACGGTATCTACATCTAATTCTAGTTCTTGGATGTCCAATGATAATTGTACCCGATCTTGATCCACTCTGTATGTGTCAAATAGCTCTGAGGTTAATTTTTCCAAATATGATTTTACTCCAATGGCTGTAAGGTTTTCTTTATTGTATAAATCTTGATGGATGAGTGCCATTGAGCGGACTCTACTCTTACCTTCATTAATTGCTTTTATAGCCATTTCATCATCGATAGATCGGCCTTGTAATGTCAATAAACTTGATATCAATTGTAAATTGTTTTTCACTCTATGGTGAATTTCTCTTAGAAGTATATCTTTTTCGGCCAGCGCCTTATCGAGTTTTTCTTTTTTTGCCTTGTATTTTTGTAATAGCTTACATAGAAAAATCAATAGTATTGAAATGATGCCTAGAGCAATTAGGCCATAGGTTATTATTCTGTTTTTATTCGAAATTCTATTCTCTGCCAAGACTCCTTTAGCATTGAGTTCACCTATCTCTCTATCTTGTTTTGCTTTTTCATATAGGGCGTCCTTGGTTTCCATTTCGCTCAACATATCTCGGTTGTATATAGAATCGGACATTGATTTATATTGTTTGTGATAGTCGAGGCTTTTTTTGTGATCACCTAGTTTTTCATATGCTGAAGACAATATAGTATAGGATCCCATTTGCTGACTTAGTGATTGGTGTTCGTCCTTATGGTCGAGTATATGATTGGCATTTTTGATTGCATTATCATATTGGCCTAGAGCTAGATAGACATTAGCTAGCCCTGATCGTGATTCGGCTCGATTATAGTGACTTTCTAGTTTTTCTCTAATGACTAAAGATGATTTTTTCCATTCCAAAGCTTCTTCTAATCTTCCTTGTTTACGTCTGAGGGACCCCATGAAATCATGATGAAATCCAAGACCCCATTGCGTATTCATCATCGTGTCTAGGACTCCTTGCATCATGATATTCTTCTCAGCAAGATCGTATCTTTCTTGATCTAGATATAACATTCCAAGATTTGCGTGAATATTTGCTCTACCCATAGTATCATCGATACTTTCATATTGTTCCAGTGCTAAGTTGTAGATTTCTACTGCCTTTTCAGGTTGACCTATATCACTATAAAATATAGCGAGGCCATTATTAGCATTTGCAACATCTTCTAATGATCCAACACGACTATAAATTTCGGCCGTTTCAAGTACATAGGGTTGAGCCTCATTCATATTGCCCATGAAGGTATACATGATGCCTATCTGATCAGCTGACTCGGCTTGGAGTATACTATCTCTGTGTTCTTTTGCGTATTGATATACACGCTTGAACTTATCGATACTTTGGACATAGTTTCCCATTTTTCGATGAGCAAGACCTTGATACTTTATTGCATGGATGATTTGTAAACTGTCAGTTCTAGGATCTACTCTGGATTGTAATCTATCTGCGATAGAAATGACTAATTCCATTGAATCTTTATATGCTACTCGGATGCTATCCCAAGCAGAAATATATCTGACATCAGACTTGTAGGATGTGTCAATTGTATTTTGTGAGGACCCTAAACTACTAATAAGAAGAAAAACTAATATCAAAAACTTATTCATTGGGTTTTGATTTTATCGATTCCAAAATCTTTTTTTCTACTTCAAGGAATGATTGAGACACTTGCCATAAGAGCAAATTCTGCTTGATAGCGATAGCAGTCATTTTATTCAGTTCTTTATTTCTTTGCATTAAACGCGGTTTATAATCAAGCCGACTTTAACGTACTGTAATAATTCAGTACTCTAGCCGATTCTGTATTTAGAAGTTTATTATCAATTGATATGAAATTTCAACTCATATTGATTCACTCTATCATTTCGTTTTTCTATTCTTGATAGAACTTCAGTATTCTAAATACCATAGTTTATTCAAATGTGGCAGATTAAAAACTATTATTGTACACCCATGTGGGTGAATGAAGTTTGGTGTAGAATGAAAGCAAAATCATTTATAACTATTTGTAGAAATATAGCTGAGAATAAAAGATGGATGAGGTTCGAAAAAGCGAATTTCCGTTCCACTGTTTTCTGAGAAAACCAATTTGTTTATTGTGACTTCCTTTAATTAAACATTAGGCATTTTAACTGTATTTTTTGCAGAATCAGCCCAGTCCGATACTTTTTAATTCTTTATACTAGTCTTTTGCGCTTGTTCCACAAACCACTTGGTCGTTTAGTGGGTTTGACTGAGCTTTATTCTTAATCTATCCTTATCCTATTTTGAAATATTTCAACAAGCAACATTCTGAAATACACCTGCATGGAAATCACATGAATAAATGCTATAAATTATTATTTTGTGGTAATTACTATTCACTAAACCGAATTCAGTGCAAATTAACGAAGAGAACCTGTGTAATATAATAAACCAATTTTTTGAAATTAAAAGAAAAGTACTTAACCAGGATGTTGAGAAGTCCCTTTCTAGAAACCTTAAACGTATTACTAATGAATTGGAAAATATGGGTTATATCATACACGATCCAATTGGAGAGAAATATGATTTGTCTCGATTAGATTGCGAAGCTATGGCTACAGGACCGAACGGGAATAAAGAATTAGCTATTGTCGAAGTAATTAAACCTATTATTTATCAAAAAAGAAATGATAGGAACATTATAATTCAAAAGGCCGTAATAATTGTGGAATAAAATTCTCCAAAAAACTAATTAAATAACATATGTCATCAACGATAAATTTTGGAATTGATTTAGGTACGACCAATTCTGCTATTGCAAAATACAATGAAGGGACGGTTGAAATATTCAAGAATCCCTTAAATCTCAAACAAACGCTACCTTCAGTAATAGCTTTCTATAGAGAGAGAATTATTGTAGGAGATAAAGCTCGAGAGATATTACAAAAAGATCCAGAGAATGTATTTGGAAGTTTTAAGAGGAAAATGGGGACATCGGATAAGTATTTTATTGCTTCAAAAGATGAGTTTATTAACGCCGAAACTTTATCCTCATTTGTATTGAAAGAATTGAAAAATTTCATTCATACAGAAGAACGAATAGAAACGGCTGTAATAACCATTCCAGCATCTTTTGATACGATGCAATCTAATGCTACAAAAAAAGCGGGTTATGAAGCGGGACTAAAACAAGTTATATTATTACAAGAACCAATTGCCGCTTCACTTGCATTTGCTAATAAAACTTCAGTTGATCTAAATGGAAAAACTTGGATTGTATATGATTTAGGAGGAGGTACATTTGATGTCGCTATCGTCAAAATTGATGACGATGAGATGAAAGTCATTGATCATGAAGGGAATAATTATTTAGGAGGAACCGACTTCGATAAAGCGATCATAGACAAGATTGTTATTCCGTATTTATATACAGTAGGCGAATTTGTTGATCTTGAACAATCTTTAAAAAATAATTCAGGCAAGTATAATAGATTGTATAACATCCTAATGTACAAGGCTGAAGAAGTTAAGATTCAACTGACTAATTTAGAAGAAGTAGAGTTTGAATTTGAGATTATAGATGAATCTGGAAAGTCAATAGATGTATATTTTATGATGTCAAGATCGCAATTTAATGATGTGATTCAAGATCAAATATCTTCGACGATAAGTATGATTGAAAAATTAATACTTCGGAATGATCTTCAAAAATCTGATATCGACTTTATCCTTATGATAGGAGGGAGTACATATGTGCCATTTGTAAGGAAATCAATATCTAGCAGTCTTAATATTAAGGCAAATTATGATATTGATCCCACAACAGCGGTCGTAGAAGGCGCAGCATTTTACGCAGGAAATAAGATTAAAAGAATAGACGCTGCACCTCAAAAAAAGAACACGGATGCCACATCCAACTTGCAAATTAGAACTGCTTATTCGAAAGTGTCAAAAGAGCTAGATGCAGTGTTTGTAGCGAATACAGTAGGACTAAGTAATGGACATCAGTATCGTATCGTACGAAAGGATAGGGGATTCGACTCTGGTATGAAAGAATTAAAAGTTGATATAGTTGAATACTTAACCTTGGTCCCTAAAGTATTTAACGAATTTACTTTTACAGTTTACGACAAGTACAACAATGTTATACCAACAGATGTAGAAGCTATAGAAATAATGCAAGGTAAGTTTAGCGTGGAAGGACAACCATTACCAAATGATATATGCTTAGAGGTTGATATGTTAGATCAAGAGACAACATTCTTAGAACCTGTTTTTAAGAAGAATACAATACTTCCTCAAAAGAAAACGATAATAAAAACACTTTCAAGAAACATAAAAAAAGATTCTTCTGATAAATTAATCATTAATGTTTTAGAAGGCCCCGTTGAGACACTGCCTAGTGCCAATAAAACCATTGGATTTATTGAAATATCTGGCCACGATCTCGAACGTGATCTGATCAAAAACTCTGATGTTGAATTGACGTTCGAAATGAGCGAATCAAGAGACCTAATTGTCGAAGTTTACTTAACACTATCAGGACAAGAATTTGAGAATAGCTTTAGCCCATCAGAAACGCATATTAACCTAGATGCTATTTCGATAGAGTTAGAAGAAATGCGAAAAAACCTTATTCGTCGACAAGCATCTGCTGAGAAATCTGCAGATTACAGAGGTCTGTCAGATATTCAAAACTTGTTGAATGATATAGACGCATTGGATCGTAAGTTTAATCTGCTTAATGAGGATGATGTAACTGATGTTAAATATCAATTGGATGAATCCAAAAGAAGTCTAGCGGCAAAACTCCATAAACACTTCAGTACTTCACTACTGCAGCGATCACTAGAAAAGTATTATGATCAAAAGATTAAAACATACCAAAAAATAAACAACAGTAGTTCGCAGCTCGAATTAATGACTCGGTACAACGGAATAATTGATTCTGAAAAAGATTTCATCAGGTCCGAAAATCTTTCATTACTTAATATGAAGATATCCCAATTGGAAGGAATCGTTAGTGCGATTAATTCGCAGAACGCCAAGCCTCCAACACCTGAAGAAATCATCTTATATTTTCACATTATAAAGTCAAGTGACTTTAATGATCCAATCTTAGCGGAGAGTTTAATTAGAGATGGAGAAGTAGCGGCTAAACAAAATAATACGGGAACTTTAATTAGAATTATTGATAATTTAAATATGCTAATCGTAGATAAAAATTCAATTGAACCCAATGATTTGTTTAGAAATCGAAGTACAGGATTGAAATGATTTATCATAGCCCAATAAATTTCATAGAAGACCTTGGTATAGATATACAACAATCATCAAATTTAAAGTTAATTCGCCAACATCAACTATTACGGTTTGATTTGGAAGGAACGACGACAATAGATATTGGCAAAAAGAAATATGATAAGGCGCTGATCATTGAAATGTTTGAAGAGTTGAAGGTGAATAGAGATTTTCACATACGAGTTAATAATAATAAACCATTGATTAATCTACTCAAGACAGGGAATCTTGATTTTTTTAGATTACCAAGAGCCTGGAAGGATTTTGAAGATGATTCATTTTGTGATGGTATTTTACCTTACTTCATTAGCAAAATGCAAGAGGTAATCTTCCAGATTGTTAAAGAACCGGGATTAGGAGGCTTGCATTTATTATTGATGATAAAGAGAACTCAATTCCGTTTTCCTGAGAGTTCACAAGTTGATATTTATTCTAAAGCGATGAATTATTATAAAAGCTGGATTATTGAATCAAATCAATCAGTCATATATAACACTGTAGATATTAAGTTTCGAAACGTAATCGACCCCGAAGCTCTTAAGTTTTTTGAGACTTACAACTATAAGAAATTAACCACTTTTCCAGACTATATATACCAGCCATTGATAGGAGATATCATAAAATTAGCAATCTTCGTTGTTGAAAAGGCTTTTACGAAAAAAAAGCGATTCTATAGATTTGATATTGATAATTTGTCAAGATTGGGATTCGCTTGTCAATTTTATTACGCTGTTTATCCCAGCGATGAAGCATTGAGGAAATTAATAAATAGAATTATCAAATTGGAATTGAAATCAAGTGAGAAACATGGGTTAAGGAATGTTTTTTTTGGTGTTTTATTTACTGCTTTTATTATTCTTCTCATAGTGTATGTATCAAAGCAAATGACTTAAAAATATTAATAAGTGCAATTAATTATTGTAAAATGATTTATCATAGCCCATTACACTTTTTAGAAAATTTAGGTGTCGATCAAACGGATTTTTCAAATCTTAAACTGGTCCGTCGGCGTCTATTGTTACAGTTTGATTTAGCCGGAACAACGACTATAGATATTGCAAGTAAAAGTTACGATAAAGCACTAATCATTTCGATATTTGAAGATCTAAAAGATAATGTAGATTTTCATCTCAAGATATTTAATAACAAACTATTATTAAGCCTTCTGGAGAATGGGAAACTAGAATTTTTTGACCATCCAGATGCTTGGCCAGACTTTGAGAATGAGACTTTCAGTAAGCAAGTTATGCCATATTTTATAGCTATGGTAGAGGATGTCATATATCATGCAGTTTCTGAAAACGGGCCTGGTGGAGTAGACTTGTTATTAAAAATAAAAAAATCTCAATTTCAATACCATGGAGTTTCAGAGCATGAGGTTTATTCTAAAGGATACCGATATTATGAACTTTGGTTGGATAATGCTGAAGAAATAATAAATGGACATTATTCAGAATTAAGCTCTGGAAGAAGATTTGATTTTGATGTTTTTAAAATATTTGATCGCAATATTTTTAATAAGCTTGAAGCATTACCTAAGCATATATTTGGGGAGATTATAATGCGTTACGGAAGACTAGCCATTAGGGTTTTAGAAAAGGCATTTTCTCAAAATAAAAGGTTTTATAAATTTGATAGAAAGAGTCTAAAAGCTTTAAGAACAGCTTGTGATATTTACTTTATTGGTAATCCAGAAGATCTTGGTGTGCGAAAATTAGCGGAAGATATTGATGCTTATCTTAAAAACTCTGGTGTAAAAGGCCTGTTTAAAGGTGCAGTGTTTATAGTTATATTTATTTGTTCAGTAGTATTTCTATTTTTTTCTCAGAAAACTGGCAATAGCGTAAGCTCTACAAATGTGTTTGCAAATTCTAATATTGCCATTGATAATGAGGCGGTGGAAATGATAATGCTCGCTGAAAATCCGATGTTTGAAGGGGCTTACAGTTCTGATATGGTTATAGGGAAGCTGCTTCTTGCTGAGGTACGGACGATTCATATTTCAAAAATGGAAAAGTCAAATGTAAGTCTCTCTCTTCTAGGTATGAATGGACTTTGTATTTGCAAGATTAAAAGACCAATAAATTGTTATTTGAAAAAGGGCGTTAATGGTGAATTACCTGATGTGTCTTCTACTATTCAATTTCAAATTAGTGGAAGGCCAATCTATGAAGATTGCGACGAAGTTTTTAAGGGATATAAAATTACGCGTAAAGAACTTCAAGAAATGA
>JAVCKV010337994.1:0-42074 GCA_032274145.1 Herpochondria borealis
AGCACATCTATCTCATCCAAGATAGCGGCACTTCGTTTGTAGGTTGATGGTTAATAAACATAAATCTTCGGCAGTCGAGCGTGGATGAGATTAGTATGCTGCGCATTTATAGCCATCTATTGGTTTTTCTGTAATGGAGAACCTGTGTTGGATCCTGTTAAGCCCTACAAAAAAGAACCTTCAAATCAGTCACACTTACCTTTGATAAGGCTTGATCAACTCCGTTCAAATCAGCAAGAAAAGATTCCTTTACGTCTTCAAATTTATCTTCGTCATAGCCTTTCACTAATACAATGGCTTTTTTGATTTTGTTAGCTACTTCTTCCAGCGGATAGAAGGCCTTACTAGTAATTATCTTCATGTGAGCTATATCTTCTTCGCTATATCCACAAT
This sequence comes from Herpochondria borealis, assembly GCA_032274145.1. Taxonomy (NCBI): domain Eukaryota; phylum Rhodophyta; class Florideophyceae; order Ceramiales; family Ceramiaceae; genus Herpochondria; species Herpochondria borealis. The sequence goes on from JAVCKV010337994.1 coordinate 394, forward strand.
TCTCAGCATCCTCTTCAGACATTTCACTCTCTGGACAATAAAGATATGAGGTTAAATCACATCTATCGTTTTTTAGAAGGTGATTAATATTCTCAAACTCTGTTGCAAAATGATGGAACCATCCATTAATATCAATATCTGGCTGACTATCTATAATTATTCCTGCGCTCATGATTTTATGTATTATTTACTGTTGGTTGTTTGTTTTCAAATGGGGTGTTTTTAGCCGATTAAGGTAGGAACGTCAGTTGCCTGACGTTCCCCTCGCAGATCCCTACGTGCGGTTTTCCCGCATAAGGCTCCTCTGGTGAACGCGCAGTCCAGTTACTCGGCTTCTGATAATTTCCCATGTATCATGTATTTTGGACTTCTTTGTTATACTCTGGTGCCCTGCTGTGAGGCAACGCTCATTTCGCTTTGCAATTGACGAACATGCCATTTCATTTTCGCAGGCTGGGGTATTTTCCAGTCTCCGAACCAATGACTTAGGAATGTGCTCCACGTATAGCTCTTGCGTTGACTACGTCGATTAAGCCAAAAGGATTACCTCGTGACCGCCTCCATTAGCAAGCTTGCGAAGAAGAGTGAAATTAAAAAGGGGTTCGCGAAGAAGTAACTCTATGAATTCTATTGCTAATTACCCATCAAGGTGATCAGCATTTTTTTTTCTTGGTCAATGTGTGAAGACAAACTCTTTGGAGTTTAGGATCGCCCAGAAAATATCCTCGAGCACTTGTTGGCGAACTTTTGCATCCTGGCTGGCAGTTTTTAGATGTGGTTCAATTTTATGCCATTCCTTTGCAGTTGGTAACCTACCTAAGCAAGTTTGATAAAGATTCTCTACAATTGCTTTATCCTCTAGCTTTTTACTCACCAACGATTGCACAACTTTGCCATCATAAATTCTCTTTGTCACTGTGTCGCCATTCAGTAAATGTAGTGCTTGTGATAGGTTGGGTTCCATTTTGACTTCACATGAACAGACACTACCACGACTTGCTCGCCCAAAGGTCTTGAGGAAATAAGTAGATGTATTGCCGTCAGCTATCTCTACCGCTCTAGCACCGAGTGGCAATCCTTTAAACTTATTTTTCGTCTGCGTAACTTGAGCTAACATATCGAGCAAGACCTCGGCTCTGATACGCCTCACTTGACTATGAGAAAAGTTTCGCTGATCACCTTTGTTGGAACTATTGACCGAAGTCGACAACTGATATGTGCGGGAATTACAGACATCCCGGACCACTGCTTTAATTGAATAATTCGACTCGACGAATCGTTTAGCTAAGGCATCAAGTAGCTCTGGATTTGAAGGTGGATTAGAAACGCGCACATCATCTACCGGCTCTACAATGCCAACTCCAAGGTATTGAGCCCAAATGATATTGGCTACATTCTTGGCGAACCATGGATTCTCCTGCGACACCATCCATTCGGCCATCAGCTTACGCCTTCCAGCATAACGATCTTTGGGGGTCCCGCCGCCTAAAAACTTAGGTATAGCATCTTGCTTTGTCACTGGATGCTTAACGCTACCGCCAGCATCGAAAATTATTTGCTCACGGAAGTCTTTCGCAGGTTTGCGTTTCACCTGGGCAAAAAACGATGCGAAGCCATAATAATCATTCATTGTCCACCTATCGAATGGATGGTTGTGGCATTGTGCACATTGAATTCTTGTACCCATGAATACCTGAGCTACATTTTCTGTCAGCTTTAAGGTATCGCGCTCGACTTGATAGAAATTTGTTTGCGGTTGGGAAAATGTGCCGCCCGAAGAGGCCAATATTTTCTTTGCTATTTGATCGAATGGCACCTGATCCGAAAATTCCTTGCTCAGCCACTGGTGGTATAGCACAGCGGATTTGTAGCTCACTTGGTTCTGGAACGTTCTTATCTGTAGAAGTTCAGACCACTTCATTACCCATAGATCAGTGAATTCCTTACGTTCTAGAAGTTTGTCGATTAGATTAGATCTCTTCTTGGGCTCTTTTGATTGTACAAATTTATTGAGTTCTGTTTGCTCAGGAAGTTTACCGACAAGGTCAATATACAATCTCCTTATAAATGTAGCGTCGTCACAAATGGGCGACGGTTCTACCCTCAGTTTATGTAGCTTATTTAACACAAGTGCATCGATATAGTTTTCAGGCTTAAGCTTAGGCTGAGTATAGTCCAACAGCTTTGGGATTACTATCACTTGAGTGCCTTCCGTGAAGGTGTGAAATCTAGCCATCACAAATGCCTCTCCACGCTTCTTTGTGATGATTGTTGAGCTCCCCTTGTAGATCACAACACTATTGTCATTACTCGAAGAGAATGATGAAAAGCTTGTCACATCCCGACTAGTACCATCCTTGTACGTCGCAAACACACGAAGATCTAATGCCTCATTTTCTGAATGAAGAACTACCTGTTTTGGGAGTACCTCAATTTTGACTGGCACATTGACTTCCTTCTCGTCGAATACAGCTCCCTCTATCACCCAGTCCAATAATATTTGATATTCGATTGAGTCCTTGGGGATGCGCTTGCCTCCAGTGTGAGGAACCGCACCAATGCTTTTGGTGATGAGTAAACTTTGATCGGGATTGGCGAGGTTTACTCGGCGGCCTGGCAGCTCAGTCATTAAGCGGTGAAAGTCCCCCTTCGGATCGAAGCCGAACAGAGAAAGCTGGAAGCCATCTTGCCCGCGAGCTGAGCCATGACATGAACCCATGTTACATCCACCAGCTGTGAGCACAGGCATGACATCGTTACGGAAACTCACTTTCTTTATTTTAGATGATGCTGTCACCACGCAATCCACTGTTTCCTTCTGTTTAGCGAACTCGACTACGACGGCACCCTTCCCGTCAGTGACCGGGACTAGGTTTCCATTTTTCCATTTTGCCACACCTCCTATCACATCGATCATCGCAACATGACTTAGATCATGCGTTACTTCATCAGCATAGTGACCGAGAACGACGATGCCTTTTTTGTCGTAAGAGCCATTGAGTTTGACTTGCTTAGGAAAAATCTCAATCGACTCTAGTCCCTTGGTTAAAACCTTTGCAGATAAACGTCTCGGTTCGGCTTTTAATTCAACGTCCTTTGGCCAAGGAGTTCCTAGGGCGATCCACTTTTTAAGCACAGAAATTTCACCTTCACTGAGCATCTCTCCCTTGGGAGGCATTCGATCATCGTCATCTATAGGTAGTAAGCATCTTTCCAGTAATAAGCTTTTTTCAGGAGCCTTTAAATTGATCGCGAGATCGGTCTCTCCTCCTTCCATCAACTTAGCGTAGGTGTGCATCTTCAGCCCGCCCTTTGATTTTTTATCGTTGTGACATTCGACACAACTTGAGGACAGCAATGGCTTCACCTGCTCTATGAAAAAATCTTCCGAAGCTGATAAAGTAGCCACTAGGAAAATACTGATTGTTACAAAAAACTTCATTCCTTCTTTTGCCTGAGTTGTTCTAGCCGAGTGAGAGGCTTCTTTGTTTTAGCTGTGGGTGGGAGCTTCGTTGCAGGCTTAATTTTAGTGATCGGTATTTTCTTAGCTGGCGCCTTTTTAACGCTCTTACGATCAACACGCACTACGCCTCCGTGTCCAATCGCATGAGGCACAATTTTACCATTCACCAAAACATCTGCTACACAGTATAAATGACTAAATTTACCAACGCGAGCATTGGCGGGAACTTTAATTTGGATCGTCGCAGTCGTTGCGTTGACTTCTATGATTGATGGCTTCGCAATGATACCATCTGGAAGTCCTACTAAGCGAACGTTTGCGGGCTGATCTAGTTTACCTTCTAGAGTTCCTATCATTGTCACAGATTGGCCCTGTTGAGTTGTCGCCATAGCAAGCTTCATCTTGATATACGGTTCTCTAACTTCCACCGGAATCCAATCGCTAGAGATAGCTAGCTCTTCTATTCTACCAATATAAGAAATAACCGCTAAATTGTGATGACCCAATTCAGCACTAGCATTAGCGTTAATTGTGTAATCAATCTCAGATTTACCCTCGGGTATTATCACTGAATAATTGGCACCCATACCATTGGGCTTATCAAGTAAGATAATACCAACCTTACCCTTGTACTCTCCGCGATCGATCCGGATTTTAAGCTTAAGTGATCCATTTCTCACTATTGGAACTGTTGGCCGCTCAACGTGAAGTGTGACTGGAGAAGGCTCAATCACCGCTACTGCAAGTCGATGCGATGTGTAACTGTGAAATATCCCCCCATTATTAACAAAGGCGTGCTCAACTACGTCGGTGACAGGCCCAACAACATCCTTACCTCTAAGTTCAAAATGACAAAGCTGTCCAGCTATCGGAGCCCCTGCCGAGGCACGGAGGATGAATGTTGCCACGTTCCTCTTCTCGCTGATGACACAGCGATCCATAGTAACACCACTCGGTAATTCTTTGGCAAATAGCTCGAGTTGTCCACGAAAGTCACGTTTCTGAAGGACTAGCTTATACGCCATGCGACCACCTTGAGGGATGCATAAGGTCTTCCTGAGTTGACTGTCTTGAGGGCGGGCACGAATTAAACTAGCCGACACCTTCGGCTTAGGTCGTGAAATTTCTAAGCGATACACACTGGTGGCACTGCCTTGGTTGAGGCGATCTCTTACCTTAATGTAATACAGTCCGTCTTTAGGCACGGCGTATTGAATCATTGGGTCAGGGACGCCGCGTGCCCTATCGTCATTCGATTGTATCGACTTGCCGGTGGTGTCACACAGTTGTAGTACACCGTCTAGAGATGATCCATAATCCGCAGCAAACAGCTCTATACGAATGAAACCTTTCTTTAGATTCACCTTAAAAGTATCAACGTCCCCTGGCCACTGAATCACTCCATCAATAGCGTAAGCCGTCTTGCCATTATGCGGAGAAGTAGTCGGCTTTGTATGCGATTGGTTAGGCTCGACCTCGCGTGAAGAAGGTAAAGTAGAATGTTTATACGGCATATAAGATGGTGCTTCACCACGATTTGAAGGAACTATGATCCACGAACTCTCCGTATTGCGTTCAGTATCCTGCCATGAGCCGATTTTAATCGTTTCATTATAAAGCTCAGGATAACCGCTACCTTGAAGGTCACCTCCAATTGGGAACGCTACGTGCGGCCTAGTGAATTCACCAACATGCAGTCTGTAAAATCCGTTATCAGCTCCCTGATAAGATGAATCTCGAATCTGAATAAAATAAACGCCATTAGCTGGAGCTTGCACTGACACAAAACCATCCTGGCCTAATAATGGGGTGTCATCAGATGACGCAAGTGGTTTACCATCTCTATCTAACACTGCTAGATAAGGGTCTACCAATGATACACCGAGACGCATGCATTCTACTTCGGCTGAAATCCACTGCCCCTTCATTCTGTTTATTTTATAGTAGTCAACATCTTCATTGCGAATGCGGCCCGCAACGGTCACGTTTTTAAGGTTCGAGCTTAAGTTTAGTGGTTGAGCTTTCTCATTGGTGTTGTTTTCCCCCTTGCCATCGACCTCCGTGACCAATGGGAATGGGCCGACCCAGAATGTACGTTGATAGGAGATTCCGTAGCGGGTACGGACACGGAACGGGTATTCGCCAAGTTTGGCATTAGGATCGATCACTAGTTTCACCTTAACGTGCTTGTGGCTGATTATTTCGATTCTCTCGACGCTAATTCCCTCGCGATAAAACAATAGATCCTGAGTATCCTTCATTAACGAACCACGTAAATTGAGCTCAACAGATTGCCCACGCGTCCCACCCATTGGGTGTATCGACGTTAGATTGGGATTTGCAAAGCATGCCAATGCTGTACACAGCCATAAAATAAAAAGTTTCATTATTCTAGGATAGGATGCCTTTAATAACTGAACCGCCATCGACTATCTCAATAGGGCGGCCACCGGGCGCCATCAATTCTTTATCAGATTGGATACCTAACTGATGATAGATCGTTTTTGCAAAATCGGCTACAGTGACTTTATCTTCCTCTGGCTCTCCCCCAAGTGCATCAGACGCACCGTGGACCACACCGCCTTTGATGCCTCCACCAGCAAGCATAGTAGAGAACACTCTAGGCCAATGGTCTCGTCCGGCATCCTTATTTATCTTTGGAGTGCGCCCAAACTCAGAACAAAGCACCACCATAGTGGAGTCAAGTAGGCCACGCTGCTTTAGATCTGTGATTAAGGCGGCAACGGCTTTATCCACCTTAGGTAGCTGACTACTAATGCCTTCTGATATTTTAGCGTGGTGATCCCAGCTCCCAACTGTCATAGAGACGAATCTAACGCCAGATTCTACCAGACGACGAGACAACAACATCCTCATGCCTGCATCATTCTCGCCATACGCTTTACGAAGCTTCTCAGGTTCTTTGCGAATATCGAATGCTTCTCTAGCTTTCTGCGATGAAATCATCTTGTAGGCATGTTGGTAAAACGCATCCATCGCGTCGAGTGCGTCACTTTCTTCTAAGGTTCTAAAATGATCATCTACCACATTGAGCAAAGCTCTGCGACGATGGAACCTGTCGTTATCCACACCTTGCGGCAGATTCAGGTCACGCACTTTAAAATCCCCTCTGGCTGGATCACTACCTAGAGCAAATGGTCCATAGGAAGACGATAAATAGCCTGAGCCTGCAAACTCATTAGGCACATTGGGAACGCAAACATACGGGGGTAAGTTATTCTTAGATCCAAATTCGTGAGAAACCACTGATCCCATAGACGGAAACTGCAGTGCTGGGCTAGGTCGATAGCCGGTGAACATGTTATGTGTGCCACGTTCGTGAGCTGCCTCACCATGGGCCATCGAGCGAATAACGGCAATGTCCCCAGCGATTTTTGCCAATTCAGGGATTTTCTCTCCAAAGCGAACTCCTGTGATAGCTGTTTTAATCGCTCCAAAGGGTCCACGATACTCGGCTGGAGCAAATGGTTTAGGATCAAACGATTCGTGCTGAGCCAGTCCACCAGGAAGAAATATTTGAATGATTGCCTTAGCCTCACCCTCCTTTGTGACGTAATGCTTTTGGTCTGCGTGTGCCTGCATTCGTAAAAGTTCTGGTAGGGTTAATCCTAAACCAGCGAGTAGACCAACATTCAAAAACCCCCTTCTACCTATGCCACTTGCCAGAGGATTACCTCCACAAATACTTTGTTCCCCATTATTCATAGGTATCTTAGTACACAAATTCGCATTTAGTTGCAATCTTGATTGGCTCGCGGCATCATTTTGTGCCATCTTAACTAGGCACAGCAATGGAACAGACACCAAAAAAAAGACCTGCGATAGAGCAAAGGACCACACAATTGGTGCTTTTTAAAGCAGCATTGGGATGGACTGCCTTCATCCTTACTGCAGCTCTTTGGACATCGTCTTCAAAACGCCATGTCAAATCGATCGAATCCCATCATGTGGAAATGCATAAAAAGGACGAGGTTGTCACTCGGCGTGACCAAACGATTAGTGATAAAGACAGTGTTCTTAAATCTAAAGACCTCGAACTCTCAAAGAGGAATATCACAATCATCGATTTAGATGGCCAACTTTCCGATGTAAAAAAGGCCCTAGTCATTGAAAAATCTGATGCCATCAAGCGACTCGAGTCAGAGCGCCTCAAGCGCGCGGCTCTATTTGACAAGATCCAGCAATCGCTTAAAACTCAAGGCAACAACGAGGCCATGCTTAATTACTGGGCTTCAGTCATTAAAAAAACTCCCGCTTCGGACGCTAAATTTAATGAAGAGTTCCATAGCCACCTTGCGGAACAATACTTCACACTGGGTCTAATTGAAAAAACCAGAGAGCACTTAACCCTCTCCAACCATTTCAACCCAGAACAAGAAAAGCGTATCAATGGCTCGTTAAGCCTGAGTACGGCTATCATAATTGTAGAAAAATCCATTCGTGAGCGACTCCCTGCTGTGCAAATTACAACGGCTCTCAAGCATGCGTACGCTTTGGTTGACGAACTCTCAAAAGACCCGACAAAGAAAGAACTCGCTGAGCAATCACGCTCAAAGTTACTCAAACTGGAAACTGTATCTGCACTAAATGCACCGCCTAAAGAAGCTCTAGCGGCATTACATAGCCTAATTGTGAGCCAACAAACAGCTGCTAAAAAACCAACTAGCCCATTAAGCCAAAGATTACATTTCTTAGAGACTGCCACAATGGCCTATAGACTGAGCCGGTCACTGAACCGAGATGAGGATGCTACACTCTATAAAAAACAAATCGATTTGGCTGCAGATCTCGTCGTAAAGCTCAAAAAGGATCACCCACAGATCAGCCAAGCCAAAGCTGCTGTTAAACTTCGTGAGCTCGATGCTCTATTTATAGATGGTGAGAGTGCTATCATTCTCAAAAATGTGAGCTTGTTACAAACTTACGCCAAGCAAGCGGGTCCCATTCACTCTGTAATCTATTTAGCTGCAGCAGATGGACATAAAGCTGCTGTATTCTATGAACGCGGTGAGATTACCAATGGAAGGAATCTAATCATTGCCGCAATTGATAAATTGAAAGCTGTATGTGATAAAGTACAAGCTCATAGCCTAGCTTATTTTCGATTAGGCATCCTTCATTGGCTTCAAGCTCAGCTTACACAAAGTGCTGATGTCACTTATCTTCAGCTCAATCTCTCCTCCAAAGCACTATCTAAGGCATCAAAAACTGCAGATCGCCTACAAGAACGTGCCATTCGTCAATTTGCGGCGATGGTCGAAGGTGACCTCGGGCACCTCAATACCGAGAAGGGCAAAAAAGACACGGCTAAGCAGCATTTTACGACAGCGCTAAGTCACTGGAATGCCATCGTTGAGATTTGGGGAGAGAATGAGGAGACTAAAGAAGGTATTCGCTACTGCAAATGGCGTGTGAGTAAGCTATAACCATCCTGCTTGAGTTGGTCTTTAAGAAGACATTAACTAAAACATTTACATTCACTCCCAGATTCAATCATTATCTATTCCATGTTACCCATCACTTTTCAGCCGATCTACCAACAACGCGTCTGGGGCGGGCGTCAACTAGAGCACGTTTACAATCGTGACCTACCATCGGAAGTACCTTACGGTGAGTCATGGGAAATTAGTGACCGCGAGCTAGAACAATCGGTGGTGGTCTCAGGAGTATATGGCGGCATCACGCTTAACGAATTGTGGAATCGCCATCGCGATGAAGTCTTTGGCATGGATATGCCTGTCTGCGATCGATTTCCATTGCTCATAAAAATCCTAGATGCACGTAGTGACCTTTCTATCCAAGTGCACCCAACTGAGAGCGTCGCAGAGGAGATTGGGGGAGATGCGAAGGCTGAAATGTGGTATATCGCAGATGCCGACCCCGGTGCTAAATTGTATGTAGGTTTAAAAAAAGGTACGACCAAAGATGATTTCGAACAAGCTGTTAAGTCGGGTACTGTTGAAAATGTAGTTCATTCTATCACCCCTAATGCAGGTGAGTCAATTTTTATCAAATCCGGTCGACTGCATGCCATTGGGGCTGGTTTTTTAATCTATGAAATTCAGCAAAACTCAGACACGACCTACCGAGTGTTCGACTGGAATCGTGTGGGCTTGGATGGTCACCCGAGGAAGTTACATATCGACGAGTCTATGCAGTGTATAGACTTTGAAGACTTTGAACCATCAATAAATCTGCCAAAATACCAAACACTCGCCAGTTGTGAGCACTTCATAGTCGACCAGCTTGATTTCTCTGATGATCAGAGTGTTTCACTCAGCATCGTTGAGCGCTTTGGCATCATCTCAATTGTGCATGGGGCTTTAGAAGACACTACGGGCAAACGATATAAGGCTGGTGATTTTTTCATTCTCCCTGCGTATGCCAATGAAATGAAAGCAATTGGTGACACACGTTTACTAGAGACAACTATTCCAACTCAGAGATAGTGGGCATTGCTTGATTCAACTATAGCATTAGGACAAAAAACCTAAAATAGCTGCAATATTTAAGACATGCTCGACGTGGGGTTTCGTTATCTTGTTAATATGAGACCAATTATTTTCATAGCCACTTCTCTATTAGTCACTTCTACTGCTTGGGCAGATAAGGATCAAGAAGCACAATTTTCAGCATGGGGCAAGGCCATGGCGTCCCCCTCGTTTCCTGAGCGTCAGGCCGCTCAGGTGGGCATTAAGGAATGGGCTGCAAAAAACATCAAGTCCGTCGATCCCCTTCTCGACAACCTATTCGCCAGCCACTTAGAAAGTGCGGAGCCTGAAGTGCGTATTCGCTGTCTCAAGCTCATGGAGGAGATCGTGCTAGATCGTAAAGCTAGCCTTGGGTATGGCTATTTAGGTGTCATGACAGAGCCTATCGAGCGAATTATAGAAGGTAATGTGACATCGACAGCCAAGATTACAAGCGTCTATCCTGGCACGCCAGCTCAAAAAGGTGGACTCAAGAATGGTGACCATATATATGGCCTTGATGATCATATGTTCTCTACAAGTGCTAAACTTGGAACCGAGCAACTTTCGGACCACGTAAAGGCAAAGGTCCCTGGTGAGAAAATCCTTGTTCATATTGACCGCAATGGTGAATTACTTCAAAAGACTGTCACACTTGCTGATTATGCTAAAGCAACAGCAAGACACCGATTACAAGATATGGGTGGGTTTCGTAATTTTAATGAAAAGAAAGTGCCAGCTTTTCAGCCACAAGAGCAATTACAGAAGATGCTCCCACAGAGGCAAATGAATGGCGGTAAATTTAAGATGGAAATACTCCCAGGTAAGTTAGAACAAAATATGCCAAAGGGAATCCCGATGGAGCTACAAAAACAGTTACTTGAACAGATGAATGATCTGCAAATGAAATTTAAATTTAAAGCAGAGGCATTGCAAATAGCTCCTTTACAACCAAAAGCTAAAGACGGAGCTAAAGAGAAGGCCGATGCAAAAACTGTCCCCAAACAAAAGAAGGATGTTGACGCGAGGCAAATCGCACCTCGGAAGCTACTCAATGGACGACAACTGCAAGCAGCTATACAGGCATTTAACGGCCGTCCCATCGTTCAAATGAGAGGCAATAGATTTCTATCCACCGATGATCTTAAAATAGCAGCTAATGAAAATTACTTCAAGCGCTGGTATGATGCGAAACTTAAGGTCTACAACACAAAAAACAAGTCGTAATCGAACTGTTTTTCAAGGCGATTTTAGTTAAGTAAAAAGCTCAGTCATAATGTGGACTGAGCTTTTTTAACGTCAGGATCATAACTATCCATAGAGTTATCTAGTACACATTACGCCAAGTTTTGCTCGATGCGCTTGAGCACTTCAGCGTAGTTTTCCATCACGTCACCAAGATCTTGACGGAAGCGATCCTTATCCATCTTTTCACCAGTTTCTAGATCCCAAAGTCTGCAAGTGTCTGGGCTGACTTCATCAGCGAGAACAATCTTATCAGAACCATCTTTGGTACGACCAAATTCGATTTTGAAGTCAACGAGTTTCATGCTACATTCTTTGAAGAAACCAATCAAAACTTCGTTAACGATAAGTGCTTTTTCCTTAAGTTCAGCAGACTCAGCTTCAGTGGCTAAGCCCATTTCCCTTGCATAATCTACATTGATCAATGGATCACCCAACTCATCACTCTTGTATGAAAATTCAACGATAGGAGTATTGAAGGGAGTGCCTTCTTCTACAGCAACACGCTTACAGAATGAACCTGCTGCTACGTTACGGACGATTACCTCAACGAGTAAGATATCTACGGCTTTCACATCGATGTTAATATCATCAACATCTGCCACTAGGTGCGTTTCAACACCCTTGGCTTCGAGCATTTTGTAGATAGCAAGCGTGATTGCTTTGTTGAGCTTACCCTTGTTTTCGAACTCGGCTTTTTTCTCTGCATTAAATGCCGTAGCCTCGTCCTTATACTCCATGCGGAGCACGTTTGGGTCATCTGTAGTATATAGGCGTTTTGCCTTCCCTTCGTAGAGTGGTTCCATGGCAATGGGTTTAAATCCTCCCCCTGCGATGGTCAAGTCGACATTCTACTCCTTGCCAGAAAAATCACGTCCAGTTGGTCTTTGATAGACACTGAGGTCAAACTCAGCCATGACTGAAAGCAAGTGATCAAATATGTCGCTTTGAACGCCCTCAAACTCGATCCAACGATTGTCATTGGAGAACACATAGATTTCAATAGGAAGTCCATATTGACTTGGCTGTAACTGTCGCACTAGCAGTGTCTCTGTTTGAGAAATTTTCGGGTGATTTTTTAGATAAGTAGCAATATAGGCACGGAATGTACCCACATTCGTCAATACACGAGCGTTAGCGAGATCTTGCGGGTCAACCTCCTGTTCGTCATTCCAACTGTTTAGTTCTTGCTCCTTACCGTCAAGGTATTCATCGAGAAGCTTAATGCTTTTTAAACGAGCCATCATCGCTGAATCCACGAACTTAATAGTCTGCATGTCTAGCGTAATAGACCTCATGATGCGTCGCACCCCACTTGCTGACATGCCACGCCAATTTTTGAAGCTATCCGAAATCAAGGCATAAGTCGGCAAAGTTGTAATCGTTTTATCCCAATTTCTCACTTTGACCGTGGTTAATGCTACTTCTAGGACCTCACCATCGGCCCCAAATTTAGGAACCTCGATCCAGTCACCACGAGCCACCATCCGATTCGCTGATAATTGCACACCAGCAACCAAACCAAGAATTGAGTCCTTAAAGATGAACATCAAAACTGCTGACATGGCTCCGAGACCGGTAAATAGAGCTAGTGGCGATTTGTCAATAATTGAAGAAATAATGAAAACCGTTCCGCAGATAGCCATCACTATCTTTACCACCTGAATAAATCCTTTAACTGGAAACTTCTTCGATATTTCGTAGCGTCGGTAGATTCGCTCGCAGACATTGAGAGCTGAATTAATCGATAAAAATGCTAACAGAATCATCACCACATTGCCTCCTGCGTCGATAACACTGGCATGCTCTGCTGATGTGAAGGCTTTAGCCCCTACCTTCCAGATAATGATGGTAGGAACAATAAGTGAAACAAACGTTAACAAGCGTGAATTGAGCAACTCATCATCCCAGCTATTCTTCGAACGCACAACAATGCGCTTGACGAGGCTGACGACAAACGTCTTTGTTATAAAATAGGCTATAGCCGCAACAATAGCGACCACAAAAAAGATCGCAAAATCTGTTAATAAAACTTGGTAGGGCTCGGGTTCTAAAGTCTCCCAAAGTTTGTCATTTACCCAGCTGTGAAAAAAATGAAGATTTTCTGGAGCCTGCGCTAACGTGGATGTCGTGTCAGCTATCAATTTGAATGTAGTCATCGAGGCTAAAGAATTATTTACGCTTCTGGAGTTTCCGGTTTTTCGTCGGCAGCAGGTTTAACGGTCGTTGCGGACTCAGGATTCGCCTCTTTAGCTAAGGAAGTTTTAATAATTTCTGTAGCTTCTACCTTCTCTTCAACGATAGTCTCAGATGGTCTCTCAGCTTTGCGAGTTACCTCATCAGCGTCAGTGGTTTTCGCAGCATCAAGGCCCTTTTCTAAATCTGAAGGTACAGGCTTCTTTTTGCCTTTAGCTTTAGCTTGTCCTTGACGTCCTTTGGGAGCGGAAGGCTTTAGTTTTGAATCAGAGGACAAATGGACTGAGCCATTTTCAAGTAACACAAGGTACCCTTGATTTAGCATCCAGTGAAGATCGTGGAACCATCCTGTCTTCTCCTCTTCAGAAATTTCAGTTGGTAACACCGCAGCCCAGAGGGCGTCGATACCTTCACCACTATTTACCTTAGCCCATTCGTGAATTGCTTTGGGACGTATCGCTAGTGGTGTTTCTTCAGGAACGACATGTGGACGTGATGGTCCAGCGTGTAGCTTACTTTGCCATTTGTATACGGCGAGGTGACGCCCTGAAAGCTGACGGCACAGGAATGATGCCAAGTTCCCAGGGTAACGATTCTGGTCGCTGATGGTTTCCAGGAGACCAGTAGCGAGACCTGATGAAATGATATTGAAGGAAACGTCTGACTTCACAAACGCTTTCTTGAGAGCTGGGTACACCTCTGAGAATCCATTCTCCTTAAAGTGCTGAAGTGCGTCACTTTTGCTAGTGAAGCTAGCTGTCGTGTCTGAAACAAGTTGATACTGAGTTTGCTTCTTCATTGACTCCAACCATTTAGCAACCTTGGCTTCATCACGCTCCGTGTTGATACGTGACTTGTATTTATCCAAGGGCATGTTGGCAAAATCTGCCGCGTGTCGCTCAGCGATCAATGCCTGATAGGCATGGTAGTTTGGCGGTGCAATTGGATCACCACTAAAACCACAACATGCAATGCTTGGGAAGTTGCCTTTCGGAGGATCGATTTCCACTTCAACCGTGTTATACAGCTGGCTGAATTGTGCTGACGCAGCAAAGTGGCTGAGGCATTCCTCTTGCGTAAAGAATGTGGCCTGATCTGACGTTGCTTGGAAAAGTGTGTGCTCGCTGCCTTCATTGACTGAGAAAGCAATATTATATCGGTCGCGTGACTTGAGGATAATACGTGCTAGATCGAACACTGAATAGGTTCTACCTGTAGCTGCAATTTGTTTTACAAGGTTATCAACACCTTCTTCAACAGGCATTATGCTTGCAATGATCCCATCAGGCAGTGCCTCTCTTTGACGTGGAGCAGGACGCTCAAAACGTGGTTGACTGCGGCGATTGTCGCCACGTGGCCCGCGTTCATTTCGATCACGTTGTTGGCCACCATTGCCGCCTCGCCCTTTACGATCGCCTGAGCGTTCTTCAGAACGTTCAAATTTCTTGTAAGACTTTGCTTCTTTCTTATCTCGTGCCCAAGCGGGTCCAAAATCAAGTGCCGAAAGATCGAGAGATTGGTTTTTGTCTGAAGAATTACTCATACGTCACGGCGACTTAAAAAGCATTTTTAGGCTTGTTGCAATTGGAAAAGTGAAAAAATCTTTAAGAATAGGGCGAAGTAGCAGTTTTGAGAATGCTGAACTCCCAATATCCTGTTGTCAAACTACCCCACATTAGCAAATTGGCTCTAGTTATCGTAATTCCAAGACTCTAGACCATTTCACGGATAGCCAAATATTGGTTAGCGAGTGCTACTGGTAATTTCTCTGAAGTGACGTCAACTGAAGGAATATTCATGGACTTTAGTTGCTGCATCACCAACTCGCGCGACTCAATGTAACGTTGAATAGACGCAAGTCGAACTGCGTCATCAAAGCTATGCACATCTTCATCCATTGCCTCAGCAACTTCACGTTCCCTAATGTTACCAATGCACACAATGTGACGTTGGCGAAGCTTTCTCAACGGCACAACCATCTCACTGGCATCTTCAGCCCTAAAGTTACTAATGAAGACCACCATAGAACGGCGTTTTTGTTTCATTAGAACACGTTCTACAGCCTCCCCGTAGTCACTTGGTGACGAGGACGTTTGATATTCGAAAAGGTGATTTAAGATTGTTGTCATGGAGGAAACGCCTTTCACAGGTGGTAGCCAGTGCTCTCTGCCCCCATAAGCCATAATCCCTACGTTATCCCCCTGTTTCAAAGCAACATAAGCTAATAGTAGCATTGCATTGAGGCAGTGATCAAATTGAGAAATGGAGCCGTCGTGAGCACGCATTCTACGTCCACAGTCGATAGCCAACACAAGATTTTGATCGCGTTGCTCATGATAAGAACGTGAAATCAACGACTGATACTTCGAACTAGCCTTCCAGTCGATTTGTGAAAGCATATCACCTTCGTGGTAATCACGGAGCTGGTGGAACTCCTTACTTATTCCCGCTCTATTTTTTTTGACTATCCCCATTTGCTCTGGGTTACTTTCTAAGGACATGATCGAGAGCTGTAAAACTGGTTCATAGTTTGGGTAAACTCTCACTTTCTCATGGGTGCCAGAACGAACCACTCTAGTCCATAAACGTAATGGAGCTGCGACCTCAACATAAATTTCACCAAACTCACTCCAACCACGTTGTTGAATTTGCACCAAGTAAGTAATTTCAACGAATCGTTCACCTGGGATAAATCCATTCCACGGCATCTGTTCGCACAAAGCATCTTGCGGTAATCCGTCAAAGACCCTGACATTATAGCCAGTGCTACGATCATTCTTTATCCTCAAAGTTACTTCACCATCTTCGCCTTGAGCAAATCGCCCAGGCAAAGTGCGCTCCACGCTGAAGCGAACGCGTGTTGCCAAGAATAATAAATCTACAAACGATGCTAACACCCACAAACCCAAGAATAGCCACCAAATCATTGTGGTATTATTTACCTGGGTCACCAGATACCCTAGGATAGCTAGAAATAAACCAGCGTAGACTGAGAGTTTGGCGGGCCGGAACTTGAATGCCACTATAGCTACAAGAGACGCCAAAGGCACTGTGAAATATAGGCTTTGAGGCACGAGTATACTATAAGCAATAACAAGTAGTCCGAGAACAGCGAAGTAATATATGGAACTCTTGTCCTTCATCTATTGACGTGGAGCTTCAACTGATGCTATTAAGGTGTTCAAAGCATCGTCGACTGAGTGTCCTCCAATGGCTAATTCAGGAGCCAATTGAATACGGTGACGTAACACAGGAAGTGCTGCATATTTGACGTCATCTGGAATGATGAAGTCACGTCCGCTCATCACGGCGTAGGCCTTAGCCACAGCTATTAAACTAATTGCACCACGCGTTCCTGCACCAAGTCTAATACCTTGAGAGCTACGCGTTGCACGTGTGAGATTAACTGCATAGTCGACCACTTCAGGGACAGCTCGCACAGACTTTGTGTATTTTTGAATATCTACAATTGTTCTTGGATCACACACCACCTCTACATCCTCAGCTCCAAGTCCCTCGCCACAAGTGACGAGACGCACCACGTCCACCTCACTTCTGTGATCTGGGTAGTCCATAATGACTTTCATTAAAAATCTATCTAACTGAGCTTCAGGCAGAGGATATGTCCCTTCTTGCTCGATAGGGTTTTGAGTCGCCAGAGTCATAAATGGAGCGTCTAACTTCATGCAGTCGCCATCGATTGTCACTTGTCGTTCCTGCATCACCTCGAGTAAAGCAGCTTGGGTCTTCGCAGGTGCACGGTTAATTTCATCCGCCAATAATAAATTTGTGAATACCGGACCCTTACGTACCTTGAACGTTTGGCTTTTCATGTCAAAAAGTGTGAAGCCTGTTATATCTGCTGGCATTAAGTCTGGAGTGAACTGAACACGTCCAAAATCGCCACCAAACATATTTGCTAGTGCTGTTACCAAATAGGTTTTACCAAGTCCTGGTTTGCCTTCTAGTAGAATGTGTCCTCCCGCCATTAAACAAGCTACAACTTGATCAACAGTATTACTTTGGCCAATAATAACTTTTTGTAATTGCGATCTAATCTTATTAATTGTCTGAATTATCTCTGTAGACGGTCCGGTAGTAGGTTCAGGGATTGGCTCCACAACTGCACTAACGGGTGCATAACTAGACGCTGCAGTAGCACCTACCTCAGGGTTATTTAAGTGATTTTCATTCATAATGTTGAATTATTTTTTGTAGTAGTTGGACGGTCTTGATAAATTGGGTTGGATCCGAATGGGTTCCACTTCCCAGTGCTATTGATATTTCTTGGGGGCTAGAGTCTACTAGTTCAGAAATAGTCCGAAGGTGTTCCTCTCTCTCAGCTCCAGATAAATTCTTTAATCGGCAAATTCGCGATGCTTTATTCTGTAAAGCCGCCAACAAAAAACTCTCGCGACGGTGCTTCCATAGGAAATGGCCTGACGCATCAATGCTCTTAAGGTAATTTAATGGTTGTTGCACTACGGCCTCCAGTACTGGCCCAAACCTTTGGTGCTTAGAAAGCAGCCAAAGGACGATGGTGAAGGCGATCCCCAAAAGAACATAAGGGAAGTTTTTCCAGGCCAGATCATAAAAGCTTGGGGTCTTACCCGATGAAAACAGCACAGCACTAGCCTTACTAGCTTCAAGTAGTGAGAGCAACATGGTTGGGTGATCTTGAGTCGCTAGGTGGGGATTTCTAAATAACCTTCCATCACTAATGACCGTGAGGCGACCATCGTTAAAGCCACTACCTTTAGAGATGATTTTACATAGATCCGCACCGTCTGAAATGACTAAGTCGTCTTCTTCTGTATAGTAGTAGCCCTCTGCACCGCCCAGCTCACTAGGGCGATCTAAATCCCTAGTACCATTGGATCCACCAAGACGGACACGAATTTTCTTATCGTCAATTTCCACCTCGAGGTCTTCGGCTCTTGGAACTTCGTAAAACCGCTTAACCTTTGAATACAAATCTTCAGTAAACTTTTCATCTAATTTATCATCAGTGAATGTTTCCAATTCTAGCGCGTAGCGACTTAATAGCTCGCCGACAATATCTTCGTTAATCGCTTCGTCAAACCAACTAGATTTATTGAAATCTTTATAATTTTTCTCGCCATTTTCTAGCATGCAAATCAGATGGCCACCGTCACTGATGAAGCGCTCGATCATGTTAAGCTGAGCCTTTGATTGTAGAACACTGGCAGGTATAACAACGACATCATACTCACTAACGTCAAAGCGAACTCTTGAGCTGACCTTGGTTTCGTAACCCTCACCCTCGATAAACACCTGAGCTACCATGTATGGGTTACGCAGAGCTTCACCACGGTATCCTTGGACACGCGTTTCTATAGTGTAGTCTTCCCCCTCTACACCTTTTTGCTCTGACCCGCAGCCAGTTAATAGCCAACTACAAGTTATCAAGAATAGTAAAATTCTCATTCCTGACTTTCCTCTCTTTTTAATGTTTTCGCATTGAAGGGCCAATCACCGCACAACCAATCGATGTCTTTGTCCTGTGGGCTAATTTTGCCGTAAGCTTGAGCTACCCAAAGATTAGTCAGACGTGAAAAGTAGGATTCAACATTGGCAACACCTAATACTTTCGCATGCTCCACGCAGTCGCGTTCGGTATCACTCTCAACAATTGGCACACGAGCACTATTCACTAACCATTCCAGCGAACCACGATAAAGTAAACTTAAAGCAAATTGCTTGTCGCCATCGGACCACGCTTTCCGTGCAGCAGTGAGCACATCATCTGGCAAACTTTCAGGGGTGACATCCATCCCAAGAACACTTTTTACACGTGGCACGTCAGCTGTCTTCAGTGATGATGACTTGCCTGCTCGAAAAATGTGTGAATTTTGCACTATCAATAGAATAATACCAACAATTACAGCAGTAACAACAAGCCACAACAAAACCGTTGCTAGGGAAGATATGCCAGCAGCATTAGCATTGATCGACCGATCATCTTCCGCAGTTGGCTCATCCTTGGACTCATCTACGATTTTCACTTTCTCCGAAACAACGCGAAGGTCATAATCAGTGGATTCCATTATCTGCTCAACACTTTCGTTATTGATGTCGCGCGCTTCAACGTGCTCACACAGTCCTAAGCTGAGAGAGAGAATACAGGCAAGGGAAAGTAAAGTATGCTTAGCTCCACCGCGTAGTTCGCGAAGACGCTCGCTCATACGCTTGAACGCGAGTTCAATATCCCAGCCCTCGGAAATGGTTCTACTATTAATGTAAATTGCGAAACCAGCACCGCTGTAAAACGGAGCCAATAAACTAATCACAATCATGTAGTTCACTAAGAAAAACATAAGTGAAAACACGGACTGACTATCGATGTATTCCGTAGTGAATGCCTGGAAAAAATAAGTCATATGGCTACCAAAGACCTCTGAGTCGAAACCATACATCGTGAGCCACTTGTAGCCAATGTAGACGGTCAACATCGACACCCAAGATAGGATATTACAAGCCATTGTCAGTCCTGACGCCCCATCGCCTCCATTTCTTTGGAGTAAGGCAACACGTTGGCTATACTGACTGCCTTTGAGGCCTTCCAATTCATGGATTGGCATCACAAAAGAGCGATTCATTGAGAAACGACGAAAAACAAGAAGTGCGAATATATCCTTGATGATCATACGTGGCCATTGCTGCACCAGTTGTGAAATACTTACTTTCTCCCCAAACAACGAACGGCTCAAAATATACAATGGCACACGCTCAAAGATAGGTTTAACCCACCATGTGAACACAAAGGGAGCTATCACATAAAACCATGCAAGTGGCCAAGGTGTAGAATCATCAAACCATAGGTTTTCATTACTATACCAAAGGTAGGCTGCTCCAGAAATGACAATCATCATCGGAACCACAGTGAATAACCACGCGATAGCAACAGACTTGTAGTTCCGCTGAACGAGTGCGACTCCTAAATCAACACTCTCCCACTTACCTCTTGGACGAATCTCCGCAGTTAAATTCTCAAGTTTCATCAGTAGCCCTCCTTCCTCCTACCATGAAATAAAGTAACAAGGCTAACCAACCAGCTATGCCGATCCAAATTTTAAATTGTGCTCCGCCTAAAAAGAGCATGGGATTAGCAGACCAAAAGGCTTCGATACAAGCTGCTAAAAATGTCATTGAGGCTGCTCCCAGAATAAGTGGGATCGCAGTCTTGCCTGCATGCATCAAAGAAGCGGTGCGAGACCGGCGGCCTGGCATCAAGATGGAAAAGCCGACACGCATGCCAGCCATACCGGATATAAGCATAGCCCATAATTCATAAGGTGCGTGACTAGACACGAATCCATACAGCTTCATTGGGTCACCATTCACCTCAACATACGCTACCACAGCACCAAATTGCAGAGCATTGTAGAACAAGTAATAGAGACTGCCAATACCCCCTAGAACCCCACTTGCAAAAATCTGAAAATCAATGCTGATATTATTCCAAATATAGAAGCCGAACATATACATATCTCCCCCATCATCACGGCCATTTTCAATTTGAGATTCACCTTTTCCGTATGAACTATCAATCCCCTCTTGCGCATTTTGATCCATTACTGAGTTAACCCACTCGAGGTTATTCTCATTGCTAAAGGCAATGATGGTAAATGCCGGTAAAAGACACACCAACCAACACACGAGATGAAGTCTCCATTCCTTGCGGACAGCACGAGGGAAATTAGAGGTAAAAAATCTCAAGAGTTTAGCCCCTATTCCATGTTCACTTTTTTGAACCAACTTAAAGCCCCTGATCACTTGAGCATTTAGGTATTCCACCATATTGGCGGCATACATGCGGTGACGAGCTAGAGACAAATCTGCTGATTGCTTTTGAAGCAACTCCGGAAGCTGAGAAAGATCAACATCTTTAGAATTCTTTTCAGCGGCAGTTAAGAGGGCGTCGAACTGCCTCCAACGCCCTGCATTTATTTCTTCAAATTTCTTCTCCCGCATACTCTGCTATTTCCTCTCTACAATCCAACGTGAATAAGACATTAACTCCTCGACCCCATCCAGGCCGGACTTCGCAGTGAGCTCGTCGGCATGTTGTGCCATCTCAGCACGTCGAGCGACCGACCAAATTCCAGCTCTCTCACAAAAACTTCGAATGGCTACTTCTTCTTCTCGTTGAATTTGAAGACGCGGCATTTTGGATTGTGCAGCAGGTGGCAATGGAGCTACGGCATGAACATGAACTTTAGAATGCACCACCACCGTACGAGCAACAAGGTCGCCTATCCTTTGAAAGCGCTTGGTGAATAAGCACGATATCATCCCAAATCCATAAGAGCCCACGGTGAGCACACCAAACACCCCTAATATACTACCACCACCTCCCAAAAGTAGACCTAATGGAGCACCTGGCAGAATATCTCCAGCTCTTAATATATTTCGAATAAGCACCTGCTTTGCAGACGCTCTAGTTCCATCAATCGACACAACTTTGAGACCCACTATACGTTTTCCTGGTGTCGCGGCTTTGATGCCACGTTCAAATATAAAGTTATAGCCCCAGACGAACAAAAAGAGATAAATAAGAAATACTCCGATAAAACGGTACATCAATCCCTCTGACATGCTTACCGCAAATATCATACCAATTATCATCATGAAAACGATGATACTGATGAAAAAGATCCCAAACATGATGGGGATATCAATGAGTAAAGCGATAGCACGTGGAAACACACCAGCAACTCGTGTCTGCACCTCTACACCTTCAGCAAGCTCAGTCTGTTGCAAAGTGTCGATCAAAGGAGCTTTAAGACGATTATCTGTCATTAAGATTAAACTTCTTCGATACCTTATATATCGTTAGTTATGGGTAAAGGAATAATAGTAAAAAAATGCGTGCCCTGATCTTGCATCTACCGCCACGTTCAGCTATAAGTGCCATATGCAATCTCATGAAGTCCTCAAAGCAGCTTTTGAAAAATCCTCCCCAAAGGCAATTGCTGCTGATTTAGGGGTTAGTTTATCCCTCATTTATAAGTGGGCCCAAGACCAATCCGATGCAGGATCTGGCAGCCGCAACCCATTAGATCGCATCATAGAGATCTATAAGCACACTGAGCATGTGGATATCATCGAATGGCTCTGCAAGCAATCAGGCGGCTACTTTATGAAAAATCGCCAGCACGACACCTCGGTCGCGCTCGATGTCTTCCCTGCTACTAATGAAATCCTCCTCCAGTTCTCCAAGGTCCTCGCTACAATCGCAAAAGCAGCGGAAGACAATTCCATCACTAAAGATGAGGCTGCGGACATTCGCAAAAATTGGAATCGCCTAAAGGGGTATGCTGAAGGCTTCGTGCAAGCATGTGAAGAGGGTAACTTTGAACTTATTCAGCAGACTGAAATTGAAATGAAAACCGACGCTGAGACTGTGAGAAGGCGGCTTTATTAAGACATGCTATTTTCCACAGGGTCTAGTCCCTTGTTCACCCAAGAGGTAATCCAACGCCTTCTGCAGGGAATAGTTTTCTAAAAAATGACGGAGTTTCGCTGGTAATTCAGTACGATGCAGAAGTACCCATTCATCAATCGACTCAGATAACGACTGTAGCTCCCGAAGTTGTTCATCAGGCCTTTGTTCACGCATTTTTTGATCTGATATGACGATGAGTCGTCTCTCCAATAATTTCTGTAGTTGCAAAAAGTCCATCCTCCCTGTGACTAGGTAGAAAGTGCTTATTAATCAAGGAAAACCGTTTAATTTGACTAGTATTATTTAATCTCTCATGACTTAGATTGCTATATATTCATAAGCGCCAAGATAATACCCAGCATTTACATCACACGAATTGAGTAGCTAGCAGAGCAGGCATAAAAAATCCTCTACCGAACGAATCAGTAGAGGATGATAAATAAATCTATGGCCGCGTCATGCTACGACTTGATTAACGAAGACGCGGAGGTTCCATCATCATAGGCTTGTTAGCCATCACCAAAGGGACAAATCCACTCACTAATGAACTTAATTTGTCTAGGTAGTTCTTCAGTGGGAATGGAGCACGAAGTACAGAGTTAATACCCTGTTCATCAACTGAAATCACTGCGGCCATAGCAGAGTCAGCACCCGTAAGATCAGCAATCATCTTGTCTACAAGTGGTTTAGCCATCTCAAATTCAGGGGCGTCAAGCAGACCGTTCTTACCAGCCATTTTGTATTGGCTCACAAGTTCGTCGAGTAGGTCTTTAGATACATATGCGAGCGAGTTGCCGTTCTGAGGTAACGTAGCCATTGCCTTCTTGAAAGCTGCTCCGTCCTTAAGTTTTGGAGCATTACCACGAGCTGCAGCAAGAACTGACGGCTTAGAAGCAACCCAAATATAGTTCTTTGCTTTGTCGACGCAGATCACAGGTCTATAGCCCATCATGTCTTTTGCCCCCTCTTCTTTGAGTGTGTAGGTAGTTACCTCCCCTTCAAGTTTCTTGTCCCATGGTAAACCTGACTCCTTAATGAGTTGCTCACCAAACATGCCCCAAGCCCAAGCTGCGTTATCTATACGAGCCACTAATTCTGCTCCAGGTGCATCAGCGCCTTTCATAACGAGGCGATTCTTGCGGTCGATGTCGATCGCAATGCTGACACGCAAATTTAACTTCTCTATCAGCTGGAACGGTGTCATTCCAGATATCTTCTGCTGAGGCTTACCAAACTCTTTAAGCATCATGTCACCTTCTTTACCCATAATACCGGCAACTTCAGTGATGACTTTATTCATCTGTGAAAGGTTAATACGAAGCTGTAATGCGATATCAGTAGATTCAGGAGCGAAAGCCGCAACTTCATACTTCTCATTAACCTTACCATAGAGAGAAAGCATGCCTTTCTGGCTTCCACCAGTCCAAAGGTAAGAACGGTTGTTCCAAGAACCATCTACCTTCTTAGAACTTGTAGCTGTTGCCTTCAAGTCGTCAAGACCGAGCATTTCGAATATTTTACCAACTTTTAATCCTGCTGGTATCTCGCTATTTTCTGCACGAGCGATATCGAGAACGATTTCTCCATAAGCTTTTAGAGTTGCTAGGTCGCCGTCGAACTTGTTCAACTGAAGGAAGTCACCATCAGTGTCTACCTTAGCGGCAACTTTTTCGAGGGTTGGATTGAGAGTTGCTGCACTCAATGGTGAAACCATCATAGCAGCTATCGGCACGAGGGAAAAATAGCGTTTTTTCATAAATATTGTTGTTGTTGTGAGTCGTCACTCGACGACGTCGTATGTTTTTAAGACGTCTAAGTTTTAACAGACATAAATAAAGATACAAATTACAATTACTAAGGGAAGTTATAATGACCGACCTATGTTAATTTTTTTGCTTCTAGCCAAGCAAGTTCCATCGCATCCAAATTCTCAGCTACCAAATCTAGTTTCTGTGACTTTAGACTATGCTCAACATGTGCAAAACGCTGTAGAAATTTCTGGTTAGTGCGGTCAACCAGCTCTTCAGGATTGAGCTTTAGTTTACGAGCCATATTAACCACCACGAAAAACAAATCCCCCATCTCATCTTTCAATGCCTCAGACGCTTCCTCCCCTTCGGTATGACGTTCCATTTCATCATGCACTTCATCCAATTCTTCTTGCACCTTTGCTAGAATCGAAGAGGCATTAGGCCAGTCAAAGCCTACTTTAGCCGCTTTTTTCTGAAGCTTCGCTGCTTTCAGGAACGCGGGTAGCCCATCACCAACCCTATGCAAGTATGGCTTTTCCTCTTCACCGCCACCCTTTTCTTGAGTTTTGATTGCTTCCCATTGGTTCAGCACGCCTTCTGTGTCAGCTACAGAAGAATCCTCATACACGTGTGGGTGACGGCGCACTAGCTTATCGCTCACCTCTCGTGCAACATCATCAAAGTTAAAGTCTCCGTTACTCTCAGCTATCTCACTGTGGAACACCACTTGTAAAAGAACATCACCTAGTTCCTCCTTCATGTGAGGTATGTCGCCGCGACGGATCGTGTCTACTGCTTCATAGGTTTCTTCAATAAGGTTACTCATCAAACTTTGATGAGTTTGTTCAGCATCCCATGGACAGCCACCAGGTGACCTCAAGCGATGCATAATGGCACGCAGCCTCTCTAATTGAAGATGGTCGTCGGGGCATGTAATTTGTTCTGAGTCATTCATCTTTGTTGTTTGCTGCATTTTCCAAGGTTTTTCTTTCTTTGGCACTGAGGCTTTGAAAGCCATCTGCTGATATTTTATCTAAAATTTCATCAACTTTGTCATCATGTAACTTCACCGATGTGCGTGGTTTGATCTTAGGTGTGTATTTTAGTTTCTTCTTTGTCGCCTTCACCTTTTGATGCTTATGACCCTCCCAGTTCACCACAAGAACACCTATCAAAATACCTATGAGCTGACTAGATTGGGAAGCCTGGCTCGTTTCGCCAATAGCCCCCCGCTGAATAATCAGAGGTAAGATCCACAATAAAGCCAAAGCAACAATTACCCACTTCAACCTAAAAGGTTTCTGAATGAACATCAGTCGGATCATTTCTTCCCCTGACACCTTAAATAATGCTGCCAACATCGCCATACTCATTGCGGTTCCTCCCACTACCCAGCGCATGTCATCGTCTTGAACTATATGAAGAAGAATCAGTAAGGTGTAGAAAGTAGTCGAGGCTACAGTTGAAGCCATCAGCATGATCAGCATTTTCTTGCGGCCTACTCGCTGTTCCAGCATAGGTGCAAAAAAGTAGAAACATAATGCCACACCAATAAGATGATTGCCATTCACATGGAAAAAACCTGCACTGAAAAATCTCCATACCTGACCACTGAACAAGCCTTGATGAATGGTGAAAACCCCAGCTTCGAATAATTGCTCAGTGGCAAAGATCTGCCCAAATAAATGTATCCCAACGATAAGCAAAAAGAACGACCTCGACATCTTGTATCGCTGCCACTCCCAGCTCAAGCCAACACTCTGTTGTAATCCTTTCATTTACTACTGAGAAACTAGCATCAATATTGTCATAGAAAAGGGAAAGTTTTTAAGATTTTAAGTGGTGGCAATGTAGCTCATACCTATCGAATCTCGAGCATGCCCTCCAAGGAACAAATACGCCTAGAGTTAGCAGCCGTTTTTAGTTGCGTCTAGGAGATGATGAGCCATTATCCCCCCCGTGGCATATACAGAAGACAATGCATTTGAACTCATCCAGTCGGCACATGAACGTGGTCGACTTGGACACGCGTTTCTCATCATTGGAGATGAACACTCGGGAGCTCACAGACTTGCCGCTAGAATGGTCGACCTCGTCAATGGCGAACCAGAGATTGATGCTAGCCTTGATCTTTTTGGCGACGCTACCATTCAAGCAAATGGTGAGCCTAAGTCCTTGAATGAACTCGAGGGCGAACTCGTCCGGGTCCTTCGCCCTGAGAAGCGCTCACGAATCATTTCAGTCAGTGCCATGCGCGACTTCGAGCGCTCACTCTACACATGTGCCCCAAAGGGCAAGTGGAATATCGGCGTTATCGAACCTGCAGACCGCCTCAATGATGGCTCTGCTAATGCCTTTCTCAAGACACTAGAGGAACCTCCGAATCAAACTCTCCTCATCCTTATTACCAATCAGGCTGAGAGATTGCTACCAACCATCCTTTCGCGCTGTGTGAATATCACACTCATTGGTTCAGGACCGACACCTGTCACAGAAAGTGAAACGCGTCTCCTGCAGTCGATTGCTACCCATTGTAAACGCGGATTCGAATCTGATATATCAGCTCTCCAAATGAAAGCGGTGTTCGCGGCCATTCTGGCTGAAAGGAAGTTGGAAATAGCCAAGGCTAACGACCAAGCCATGAAGGACGAAGAAGCAATCTATGCTAAAACGACCGAAGGCAATTGGTTAAAGGAACGCCAACAATACTACAAAGCTCAAACTGAGAGCGAATATTTACTCGAACGTACGCTACTCATGAACACCCTTGTTTCATGGTTCGGTGATATCGTTCGTTCAAAATGTGGCCACCGTCACCTCGACTACCCACAAATCAAAACACTCACCAGCCAATTGGCTGCGTCAGAGGCTCAGAGTCAGCTTCTGCAACGTATGGAGGCACTTGAAAACCTCCGCGACTCATTGAATACCAATGCTGATGAAAAACTGGCTCTAGAAGTCGGTTTCATGCAGTCATTCGGTTAATCCAACACATTATGATTCTTCAAAATTTATCACGCTTCAATGAAATTGGAGCCAGTTGTTACCTCGTTGATACAGGTGACTATCGCATTATCCTCGATTCCGGATTACACCCGAAATACGAAGGTGATGAGGCGATGCCTAGAATGGAAGATATTCCAGAAAATAGCATCGATGCCATTGTGCTCACCCACGCCCACCTAGACCACGCCGGAACCATACCGGTGATGATGCGCCGGAACCCTAATGCGAAGCTCTACTTGACACCACCTACTGCAAAACTAGCTAATGCTATGCTGCACAACTCGGTTAACGTAATGCAAAGCAAGCGTGAAGAACTTGGCATCCTAGATTACCCACTTTTCGGGCACCGCGAACTCGACACCCTGGAAAAACGCTGGGAGTTAATCGACTACAACGAGCGTATCAAGCTATCTAACGATATCTATATAACACTTTACGATGCCGGCCATATCCTTGGCTCAGCTGGTATCTTTGTTGAAGCTCATGGCAAGACACTTTTCTACACAGGAGATATTCAATTTGACGACCAATGCCTCATCAGTGGTGCTAAGTTCCCAGAATCTGGAGTAGACACACTTATCGTAGAAACAACACGTGGTGCAGCACCTCGTAGACCAGACTACACACGTAAAGGGGAGCAGGATAAATTATGCGACGCCATCAACCACTCTCTCGACAAAGGTGGTTCAGCTCTGATTCCCGTATTTGCCATGGGTAAAACTCAGGAGATCCTCACCATGATCCATCGCTTCAAGGAAGAGGGAAGAATTGAAAAACACGTACCTGTCTTCATCGGTGGTTTAAGCACTAAGATGACACTCATTTTTGATGAATTTGCCGACACGTCATACCGTAGCGATGAAAACTTTGTCATCATGGAAGACATGGGACTAAGATCGAGTTCTAAGAAAAAAAAGAGAGCTCCAATCAATTACCAAAGAAGAGCTATTTACGCTCTTTCAAGTGGTATGATGACTCCCAAAACGGTTTCTAACAACTTCGCTAGAACCTTCATCAACAACAAAAAGAACAGCCTGCTTTTCGTCGGTTACGCAGATCCCCTCTCACCTGGCGGCGTTATTCGCCAAGCTGAGCGTGGCAGCATGATCACACTTGACCCAGAACAAGAAGATGTACTCTTTGATTGCGACTTAGAAATCTTTGACTTCTCTGGACACTCCACCCGAGACGAAATTCTTGACTACATCCTTAAGCTCAATCCAAAGAAAGCATTCCTTGTCCACGGTGACCTTGAAGCCAGTGAGTGGTTCCGCCAGCAACTCGTCATGCGAGCTCCAGATATGGAAGCGGTAATCCCCAAGCCAGCGAAACCATACACACTATAATTGGCATTAGAATCCCGTGCCACTTATGGTTGCACAGGATTCGCTCTAGGGATTTCCTCAACGGCTCGCGGGATAGCAGCGGGAATTGATTCTTCTTCAACTTTTGGAGCATTACGCTTCATCTCGATCACAACACGCCGGTTGATTGCCTGTGCATTACGGTCACCTTGTTTCACAATTGGTTTATTCTTTCCGTGGCCAATCACAATGACACGTTTTGGGTCTATTAATACAGAGTTGACCAACCAATTTCTCACGGCTTCGGCACGCTTCAATGAGAGTTCTTTGTTTTTGGCAGCATCACCAAACATATCTGTGTGACCATTTAGCACACAAAACATTTCAGAGTTTTTGTCGATCAAAAAGGCTACGGCCATCAAACTGTGTCGAGCACTTGATTTTAATTCAGACTTCCCAAATTCAAAAAGCAGATCAGACCCAATCAATGCTTTCGCATTCTCTAGAGCATTTCCTGAAAGTTTCTTCATGTCTTCCAAGGTAGTGAAGCCCTTCAGTAAACCTTCAGCAGATTGACCATTAGCACCCTTCTTCACCATATCTCGAGTGAATTTATCTGGATCAAAAATGTCAGCCACGGCTTGTCCGGTATCGACCTTGATGTCGGCACTGAGAGGATTATCCAACAAGGCGTTATTTCTTCCCAACTCTGGAATATCCAGTTCTAGATCGGGTCCCCTGACTGGTTCAAATTGATCAGCGAGAGCGTCACCACTGAGGGCGGGAGCCTGCATTTTGATATCCACTAAGTTCATGTCGATCTCAGGGTCAATAATGGCTTCGTCCATCACATCTTCGATCTCTGCGATTTCCTTCGAGACCTTGAGTGGGTCTTCTGGCGGTGTATCGATCGAGCGTGGCTCAGGAGTCTCGATCTGTTTGTGCGGATGACTCACCATTGTCATTTCAGCAGGGTCGGATTCCTTTTTATCAGGTTCATTGAAATACTCGACCAGCACAGGGATTTTCTCCAAGGCATAATACAGGGCACCATGAAACAGAATGCCCATTATCACTGCCATTAGCACCCATCGACCGAAGTGTTCTGAGCGTGGTAGTAAAAATGAGGAGCCGTATCGGGCATTACGCCAACTATATCCGTATTCATCCATGAAGTTCTACTGACACGATACGTGAATACTCACCCTAATCCATCAAAAACTTGTAAAGAGAACTGTACGTGACGCTCCGGCGTGAAGCTTACGCTTCCAATTTGCCGTGCGCTAACTCCTTTTTCATACTTAGCTTCTTCTGGTAGCGTGACTGAATCACGTCCACAACCACTAATACAGCAATCACAAAGTAGAATGTGGCCTTACTCATGGCCTCAACATGAAAACCATTTTTAACGATCTCAATTGATTTGCCGTGCGATTCAACCGTCTGCATCACAGCCTTACCAGTATCAGCATTCAATTCATTCCAGAATGATAAGTGTGCCTTATGACCACCTTCTGAAAGTAAGAGGATACCAACAATGAAGAGGATGAACAAACCGAGTACTTCATACATGCGATTCTTCTGAAGGAAACGGGAGACAGTATCAGAAAGAGCAATCATCATGCCGCCTGAAACAATGATAGCCACGATCATTACCCAGATTGTCTGAGTCATTTCCTTACTCAACATAATGGTGTCAAACGAGAACACTAAGTTCATCACTACGATCATGGTCACCACGCTGACGACACTAGCAGGCTTCTTTTCCTCACTCTGGTGAAGCTCTTCTAAGCTGACCATGTGCAATACCTCTTTCACTGCGGTATACAGGATGAAAGCTCCACCGAAGATCGTAAGGATAGAATCGAAAGTGAATGAACCATAGATGAGTTTGCTGTCGAGCGTGAACCATGGGCTAGTCAACTTATTAGCCAGTGTGAGAATCACGAAGAGCAAGACGATACGTAAAGCAATCGCGATGATAATCCCCCATAGTCGCACCTGCTTTTGTTTATCAACAGGTGCACGTTTTGACTCGAGTGAGATATACAATAGGTTATCAAAGCCGAGCACGGCCTGTAATCCAATAAGAATAGCGAGGGTAATGAGATCCTGAACGATTTCCATGCAGATTTACTAGCGAGCACTTCCACTTAACTCAAGTCAAATAAACAACAGCCGACCATTTGCCGCAGCGTATAGAGATTACCAGCAGAGTATGTAGTTGTATCTTTAGTGTTTAGTGGCCTACCTATTACAACGAAGCTCACTACTTAGCCAAAGCCTTAACGATAGCTGTCACGTTAGACTTGAACATTTTTTCGATGGTCTCAGCACCATCACCATAAAGCGGGTCAGCGATCTTTACCTTGGCTGTATTCGAAATGACCGTCAGTGCCTTAGGGTTATTTCCATATTCTGGAAAAATCGCCCCAATCTGATGTTTACGAATAGTCGCTATCGCTAGTTGGATATGCTTTGGTCCTGATACTTGTTCGTTATTAAGCCCCTGGATAGGAATCGATTTGTAACCATATTCTTTACAAAAATAACCAAATGCCGCATGAGATGTTGCTAAATAACGCTTACTACGAGACACCTTGCTGAGTTCTTTTTTCGACCAAGTATTCAATATTTCAAGCTGTCTACGAAATGCTGACGCACGCTTTTTGTAGGCGGCTTTATTTACTGGGTCATGGCTTGCAAAAGCATCGGCAATGATACTGGTGGCTCGACGGAGGTTAGGAAGTGAATGCCACCAATGTGG
The DNA here is from genome assembly GCA_032274145.1 of Herpochondria borealis. Classification (NCBI taxonomy): domain Eukaryota; phylum Rhodophyta; class Florideophyceae; order Ceramiales; family Ceramiaceae; genus Herpochondria; species Herpochondria borealis. Next base: position 32,086 of record JAVCKV010337994.1, read on the forward strand.
GTCGAGTGCACCTTCGCTATGGCCTGGACAACAGGCGTAATGGCCACTTTTCCCAGAAATCACAAGCGATGTAATACCTCTACCTACCTCTAAGAAAGTTGTACCATTACCAATAGTTTTCTTGAGCTTCGGTAAGTAGGGTTCCAAATTTTTACCAGATGCTAAATAGAGCTTGGCTCCCTTCGCTTTAGCCAATGTGCGCGGTGTTGGTGTGAACTTATGAACCGAAGCATCAGTAGCCATCAGATCTATCAACTCGATATCTTCGCCCCCCACATTGCGTGCAATGTCTGAGAGTAAGGGATGTAAGGAGGCTACCTTCAGCTTTTCAGCGTGACATAGAGTTGTCAGGACAATGCAGAGTAGTACAAAAATCTTCATAAGCGGAGCATAAAGCCCCAGAATATTAATGCAAGTAATTTGTGTTAAGGGTTAAACTTGTGCGTTCAACCACTTGCCCCGAAAGTGCAAGATCGTGAACACGATCGCTTGTACAAACAAATCAAGTATCATAATCCACCACGCTCCGTGAATAGTGGCGTAGTCCTGTTTTGCATACCATCCCAGCAGTAACACTCGCACTAAAATCATGCAAGTGAACGAACCCATCATCACCGTGCCAGTGGCCCCAGCACCACGCATCGACATTTTCATCACCATCGCTGTGGCAAACAAGGGCTGGGAGAAAGCAAAAATATGGATGATTCCAACAGCGTACTCACGCTGCGGTCCCTGGCCATTCATCAAAATACCCACCAATGAATCTGCGAATATATACATTAAGATTCCAGCAATAGTCATGATGATGACGGTGACAACCCAACAGAATCGTACTGATTTCCTTGCCATTTCTTTCGATTCAGCTCCTAGGTACTGTCCCGCCAAAGTTGATGCCGCCATCCCCAAAGCAAAGGCTGGCATGAACGAAAGTGACTCCACACGCACTGCCAAAGCATGTGCCCCAACAATAACGCCCTCCCCCACCACGCCGACCTTTTCTGCATAGCGTTGGCCGATATTTGAAATAAAACGGAAGCCAATGATATGAATCGCACACATGCCTAAAACCTCGACTGCGTTGGGCAGCGAAATACGCATGATGCGTCTAAATAATTTGCGACTGTAACGCACATACTGCCACTTGAGAACCATTGGGTCATCCACTGTGTAGTGCTTCATTCTAGGACGCACCACCCACAAGACCACAACCACACCTGCTGCCCAGCCTATCACAGTTCCCATTGCAATACCCGCAGCTCCATAACCACCAAATGGATAAGGAGCGTAGACAAACAGTGCACTTAGTCCTGCGTTGGTTAGGTTTACCACAAACATCGCAATAAACGGGCGAACCGTGTCACCCGAAGCTCGCATGCATGAATTTGCAACAAAAAGAACACCACTTAAGGGGGCACTGAACGCCACGACGCTGATATATTCTTTCGCGAATTGGCTTCCAGCCACACTAATATTAGCAAACTGAACTATAGGATCAACGAAGCAATAGATCAACAAGCCAGCTAGTCCCCCTGCCGCAAAACCAAGAACCAGAGCTTGTCCAAATGCTTTCTCGGCAAGAGATCGGTCTTTAGCTCCAATCGCTCGCGCCACCAATGCCTGAGCTCCCATACCGATACTCCCTTGTAGGATCATCATCAACCAACTCACATACACGACCGGCCCCATCATCTCGATCATTGCCTTGGAAACATCCGCATCACCTTGGTAGCCGTGGATGTCCTCTGCACTCATGCGACCAGAGATCATCATATCGACGAAGCTCACAATCGTGCCCATGATGTTTTGAAAAAATGGCCACACTGACAGGACAATCACTTGTTGCATCAACGTCTTGCCAGCCAGCTTACCACTAAGCTGAACTTCAGACACTTCTTTATAACGCCAAAACATCGGGTTCACCCATAAAGTGTATTTCACTAACTTCAAGCCTGATGCATAAGATGTTTTCAACCTCACGTTTTAGGCTCAGTTATTAAACTGTCCACAAACAGCATTGCATCTCGACTCAATCTAAGGCTAGATCCCTCTCAACTAAGTCACACTCATACTTTGAACCGAAAACTTGCAGCACATTTAGAAACTGGACGCGTCTCCAATTTACCCACCGTCTGGAGTAATATATTTATGGCCTTCTGCCTTGCAGGAGCGCACCTTAGTCTAGACAATCTTGCCTACCTTTTACTGGCTGGCAGCTGCCTATATGTTGGCGGTTGCTATCTTGGCGATGCCAAAGATGTCGCCTTCGATGCAAAAAACAAACCCACTCGGCCTATTCCATCTGGCGTTCTACGTGCCTGCACGGTGTGGGGTATTGGTGGATTACTGATGCTCGCTGGCTTGGCGGCGGCTATCGCCGGAGCGGGTTATTTCGGATTTCCATTTTATAGCGGCACACTACCACTTGCTTTAGTCATCCTTGCTTACGCAATCATTCATAAAACTATTCCAGCCATTGGTCTGCCGCTGATCGGAGCCTGTCGTGCCTTGCTTATTTTCTCATCCTATATCGCTGTTGTTTATGGATCTAGTAACGTAAAAGGGCTCGATATTGATGTAAGTTATTTCTCAGTCGCCACCGCCGCTGGTGCCATGTTCCTCTATACCTTTTGCTTCGCCAGTGTCGCACGTTTAGAATCCAGTAATAAAAAAGTCTCGGCGCCGAACATTCTACGCATCGTGATGCTCTCACTCCCGCTTTGGAGTCTACTCTACAGACAAGATCCGATGCACATGCTGTGGCTCTTCATCGTCAGCTATCTCATCTATGCCACCTGGTTGTGCTTTGCCTTCCTGCAAGTGAACACCAATAAAGGAGCCTATGTCTCGAAGTGCCTCGCTGGCTTCGCGTTACTCGATGCCGTCCTCGTCTCTGAATTCGGCATCACAAGTGTGCTCATCTGTCTTGCTCTTTTCTTACTAGCCGTTATATTTCAACGTATTGCTCCGGCAACATAGACAACGCATTATCCCATGGATTCTAACTCAAACGCATCAGGCCCAGATTTTGATCTTGATACAGAACTCAAGATTGCACCAAGTGCCATCCCAATTAGTAAGGAAGAATTGATCCAAGGTGGAGTCGATATCAACTCCTTACCCGTTGCTCAGGCAGCCTCTACTAGCAATACAGTAAAAATCTGCACTGCTGAGAATCGCCCATATGAGAAGCCTCTAAGTGACTCGGTCGATGAGATCCTCGGTACGGAGCCTAGAAACTAAGATCCTAGTGTTATCGTATCGCGCACCCAGTTCATGTAGCCGTCAACAAGATCTGGCCCACAGATCAGCCATAGGACTGCACCGAGTATCAAGCTAGGTCCAAATGGCATTTGCTTGCCAAAACCAGCTCTAGCCAACAAGTGTATCAAGATTCCAAAGCCACAAGCTGCTAAAATCACCATAAACAGTGATTGCACGCCGAGACACAGGCCGATCACACCCAGAAGATGCACGTCGCCCATCCCCATCGCTTCACGTGGAATGACCAGGTTCTTCACCTTACCCGACAAAGACTCTAGATCAGTAAGAGCAATTTTATCATCACCAATATAAAAAGCATCTTGCGTAATCACGATTTGTGACTCGTCACATTTCTCTCCATTGATCTCAAGATCTGAAACTTCATTCATATAGAGTTTATCCGACTTACGGAAAAACAAATCATGCCAAAAGTTATCTTCTTTATCAAGTACAAGGCTGACATTCTCATTAGGATCAGAGGAATCTTCATCAGCCTCACGGATCGACCAAGGAATCGCGTCCTCAAGCGATATCTTACGTTTACCGAACAAGAACTTGCCGAGCAAAACTACGGCCCATAGGGCCCCGTAGCCTACTACTCCACCTGTGAGCGACGCTTGTAACCCACTCATCCAACCAGACGCTCCGAGATGCCATGGTAACAACGCGGCTCCAATCAGTGCCACAACTGCTCCTACAACGCTCAATTGAATAGGGATAATCAGGTGCTCGATGTCAATAAAGGTGATCACAATCGCGATCGTCGACATGATGATGAAAAAGACGGCCAATGCTGCGGGATACCAAATGGGTGCAGCAAAATTTAGGTCGTTGGGCACATGTTGAACGGCAAACATCCACCAGCAACCAACCCATACCAAGCCAGTCAACAACTCGACTAATAAATAGCGCACAGCAATGGGGGCATCGCACTCCGCACACTTCCCTCGCTGAATCACCCAGGTGACTAAGGGGATATTACGGTAGAAAGGGATTGGCTTCTTACAGATCGGGCAGAACGAACGCTTTGGATCACTAGTTGACAAGCCACGTGGAAGTCGATAGATAACAGCATTTAAATACGAACCCACGCAACACCCCAACATAATGGTCGCAAGGTAAAACATGGGATGTCCCCAATCAATCTCAAGAATTTCCTCTACTGGCATATTCATTATATGACCATATGAGGATCATTGAGAAAGCCTTTTCTTCTATTTCTAGCAAATTTTAATCATGACCGAACTCCGACAGAAAGCTATCTACATCGCCCGCACCCTCAGGGAAGCTGGACACGAAACCTTCTTTGCCGGCGGCTGTGTGCGTGACGCTCTCCTCGGTGATGAGCCTAAGGACTATGATATCGCTACAGCAGCGACTCCTAAGCAAGTGCTAGCCCTCTTTCCTAAGGTCGACTCTATCGGTGCACACTTTGGCGTCATTTTGGTAAAACACCAAGGAGAAGCATTCGAGGTAGCCACATTCAGAAATGATGGCAGTTACTCAGACGGCCGTCGACCTGACACTGTCACCTTCAGCAGTCCGCCTGAGGATGCTGTGCGTCGTGACTTTACTATCAATGGAATTTTTGAAAATCCCCTGACAGGTGAAATAGTCGACTTCGTCCATGGCAAGGCCGACCTACAAGAGCACACGATCCGTGCGATCGGTCGGCCTGAAGAACGCTTCGAAGAAGACGCCCTTCGCCTACTCCGAGCCATTCGTTTCGCAACGGTATTGAATTTCGATATCGAACCACGCACTTGGTCCGCCATCCAACAACATGCCGAATTCATCGCCAAGATCAGCGTCGAGCGCATTGCAGGAGAGTTTAACAAGATTCTCATGCACCCAAATCGTGCGACAGGTCTCCAGCTCTTAGTTGATAGTGGTTTGATTAAACATTTCATGCCTGAGGTGCTCGATCTCATAGGCTGCGAACAACCACCTAAGTTTCACCCTGAAGGCGATGTTTTTGAGCACACCAAGATCATGCTCTACATGCTCAAGGATGAACCAAGCCTAGAACTTTGTCTATCTGTGCTCCTGCACGACATCGGCAAACCTGGCACTTACCAGTATGATGAAGCAGAAGATCGCATCCGCTTCAATGGTCACGATGGACTTGGAGCAAAGATGGCCGAGACCATCCTTCGACGTCTCCGTTACTCAAATCAAACGATCGAGGATGTCACCGCAATGGTCGCAAATCACATGAACTTCATGCACGTCACAGTGATGAAGAAATCAAAGGTGAAACGCTTCATGGCTCGCCCAACCTACGAGGATGAAATGGAGCTCCACCGTGTCGATTGTGGCAGTAGTAACGGCATTACCGAGAATTACGACTTCCTCCGTGCCCAAGAAGAAGTCTTCGCCAACCAACCACTAATCCCAACGCCTTTGCTCACTGGTAAGGACTTGATAGCACTCGGCCAACAACCAGGACCAGCCTTCAAGGCAATCCTCACCGACCTCCAAACCGAGCAACTCGAAGGCACCCTCACCACTCGTGAGGAAGCCGAGGCATGGCTAAGTAAACGCCTCGAAAATTAGGATGGAATACAGGTCGCACTAGGTAGGCGGGGATCTCCTAGTACCGCGGCTGAGTTGATATCGAATACACCGAACATCCTATCCTAAGCACTCTCGTGCAATACCCTTCCCCAGCCTCAACGAGGCGACCTTTCCTCAGCCTAGGGCATAGCCCTAGGAAATCCATACTCTTCAAATAAAAGAGCCCTGAATGGGCGACCTAACAACATTCTTTCCTACTAAATACTCGGCGGCTGGTCATTATTCCTCTTAGTCACAAAAACAATAATCCCTATGAATGCAGCAATAAAAATAACAAACAACAACAAAATTACCAAAATGATAATCAACTCTGTGCCGCCTGGCATTCCGAATAGTAATGAGTTCATGGTAATAGGTAGGTAAAGGGTTTCTAGGGCTGACCTTCTTCAGCGAGTAATTTAAGACGTTTTTTCAAACGTGCCTTGGTCGCAGCAGAGATGCGATCAATAAACAACACGCCGTTAAGATGATCGACCTCATGCTGGAGCGCTCGAGCAAGCAGACCGTCGGCCTCGAGCTCGATCACGCTCCCATCAAGTAATTGCAGCTTTGCTTTGACGATGGTCGGACGCTTCACATTACCTCGAATATCATCGATGCTCAAACACCCTTCCATGTCGTTCACCTTTTCGCCAGATAACTCAAGTTCAGGGTTAATGAAAACCAATGGCATATGCTCTAGCATATTCACCTCTTCTCCGTTAATTTTACAGAATGTAACGCACTCGGGATCGTGTGTCACATCGACAACCGCCATACGCACAGCAACACCAACTTGAGGAGCGGCAATGCCTACTCCTTCAGCATCAATCATTGTTTCAACCATATTTGTAGCCAAAGTCCTTACCTCCTCTGTCACCTCAGTGACGGGTTTACACTTCTTGCGGAGAACAGGATTACCTAATTGTGTAATTTCTAAAATCATCGTGCTAATTTTCTTTTGATTTGTCTTTGATCAGCCAAGGAACTTCGGAGGCTGGGATACCAGCTTTTTTCAAAGCCTCAAGCATGAATACCCATTGTTCTAAAGTAACCTTCTTATCGGCTTTTATTTCAAGCTTTGTATTGGGATCTGTTTCCTTCACTGCTTGTAAATACTCCACCAGCAGGTCCTTATCGATAATCAGGCCCTGGAACTCGATTTTGCCATCAGCTGCTATAACGATCTGATTGCGGCGTTCATTGACATTCTTCGTCGCCAATGAATCAGTAGACGGTGTATCCACTCGCAACGATGACTGCTGTCGTTCGCCTTGGTTCCCAACACCCTTTTCATCTTCAGCGTCAGTTTTTACCTGAAATGCCACCACCGTGTAGATCAGCAAGATCGCCAAAATATCCAATAAAGATATAATGGGGACATTGACTGGCTTCTTACGTGGTATATAGAATTGCATCGTCTTCTATGGCTACTTTGAAATACTAGCAACAAACGAAGACATGATCAACTCAAGCTCCGCCGCCATGGTTTCAATACGGCGAGAAAAATGACTTTGAGCAATCACGCCGGGAACAGCTACAGCCAATCCAGCAATGGTGGTGTAGAGGGCTTCTGAAATACCTTTCGCCAAAGCTGTATGGTCAGTCACTTCACCATCTAAACTAGCGAATACACTAACCAATCCTGAAGCCGTTCCCAATAGTCCGAGCAATGGTGCAATGGTGATGATCACATCAATCATTGACATCCCTGAGCTAATACGCACGACTGACTGACGGGCTTTGATTTCAACCGCTTTTTCGATATCTTCACGGTCTTCATCCTGCTTTGCCAATGCCTTCTTACACAAAGTACTGAGAATAGAATCATTGCTATCAAGTTCGGTTTGCAACTCACTAGCATTTGACTCATTAGGGTTAGCTGAAAATTGCTCTACCTGATGCATCAAACGCGTCGGAATCACATTACCCTTAGTCAAGGTTAAGGATTTGAACACCATGATCGCGATCAACACCATTGAGGTGAAGATAATCAACCACATGAAGATGCCACCATCCAAAAGGATATCCTGGAAAATTTGCACCAAACCTCTATTTGCTAAAATGTCGCTAATCATAGTCATGATAATTCCACATAAAACTGAACCACATTCACTAAATGTCAAGGATTCCGAATCCGCTAGCTAGCTAATTACAGTTCTGCCACCTGAAGATTCAAGAGTGGTATTATTCAGCTCGCGTCACCTTACCCATCTCGATCGTAAAATGCACATCTGCTAGAAACTGAGCCTCACTCAAATGGTGGGTGATGAACAAGGTGGTCATTTTTTCCACAGCAATTGCCTCCTTCACCACCTGCATGACTTCCCCGTGGGTCTGGTTGTCCAGCCCAGTAAAGCTTTCATCCAAGCACAACAAGTTTGGCTTTGGTGCAATCGCTCGTGCAATTGCCACCCGTTTGGCCTCACCACCTGATAAATACTTCGGCAGACGGTCTAATAAATGCGAAATCTTCAATTCAGCAGCGACCCCATTCACCCGTTGCTGGATATCCGCATTGGCCCACTTCTTCACTTTCGGTCCATAGGCAATTTGCTCAGCCACTGTCATCGTAGGAAACAACACGTTTTCCTGCGGAACCAATCCAATTCCACGATCCGCTGGAGCCATGTAAGTCACATCCAGCCCACCAATTTTTATAAACCCAGAAACCACACGGCGCAGCCCACAAATAGCCTCCATCAATGTCGTTTTTCCAGATCCACTCATCCCCATCAGAGAAGCGCACTGCCCCTGAGGCACATCTAAACACGCCTTGTCCAAATGGAACTTCCCTACTGTCACATAAAGATTATTGATTTCCACCATCCTTTTCTCCTTTCTCGCAGAATAACCGCACGGTCAAAATAGTTGTCATCGCTAGAACGATCATGAATAAGGAAATTACCACCGCTCCTTCGATATTGCCTGTATTGAGTTCTAAGTAAACGGAGGTCGACAACACCTCGGTCTTGCCTCGCGTGGCTCCAGCGAACACCAATATTGGCCCGAACTCACCTAAGGCTCTTGCCCAAGATAATGTACCAGCCGCTAATATTCCTTTATACGATTGTGGCAGAACCACATCAAAAAAGGCCTGGCCACGTGACGCACCTAATGTCATCGCTACATCTTCGCTACGTGTGTCAATCTGGTCAAAGGTCGCCTTCATCGTCCGTACAGCGAAGGCCGCTGCTACAGTGAACTGAGCAATCACCACAGCCAACTTCGTATTGGTCACTTCAATGCCGATGCTATTGAACATCCCTTCGAGTGATTTCAAACCCCATGTATCGATTTGTTCGGGGAACTTATTAAACAAAATCAACAAACTCAAACCAATCACCAATGGCGGTAACACCACTGGAATATCGAGCATCGCATCCACTAAAGATCGACCCCAAAACTTGAAACGTGACAGGAAGTAAGCGATCGGCACCGCTATGAAAATAGACAAAATGGCTGTCACCGTGCAGCTCACGAAGGTTAACTTCACAGAGGATGCAAAATCTGAAGAACTCAACAAGTTTGTAATGGTGCTAGATTCGCCCATCTGAGCTACCACAAACCACACATCAGCAATCACTAATAAAGCAATCAGCGCGATATACCCGCCCACGGAAGCACCCAGCCAGCCGCCAAAGACAAGGCTGGTTCCAGATTTCTGCTTCCGGTTCAATTCGTTCACGGTCTATGGCTAGCACCTCCCCTCACCTCCTGCAAGCCCAAGACCTAAGATTAATTGACGAGAACAAGAGTAACTAATTGGAAATACATAGCCCTGTGATTTCAAATCTTACTTAGTTGGCATTTTACTTAATAAAAAAACAATAGATTTTAGCACTACAACAAGAATAAATAATAAAAATATAACTAAAGTCGGTACGCTAAATTCATCACCAAAGAACAAAACTTTTTGATTAATCATCGAAGGTGGACAAAAATAAAAAAAACAACCGGCGATCGTTGGGACTGGCAGAAATTTTGTGTTTCTGGTCTGATTTTCAAATCATTGATTCTTTGAATTGATGATTGATAACCCACTTCTCGCTGATGGAGATGCCGAGATCAAGGTCAAAATCATATAAGTGCCGAAGATTCTATGGCTGAAGCTTGTGTGCGACAAACCTTGGATTGGGATAAAATTAGTGATAAGCCTAGGGTTTTCGTGG